>JALGBA010003000.1:0-84064 GCA_023970755.1 Azemiops feae | reverse complement strand
GCATTTAGGATGAAACAAATGAAAATTCAAAAAAACAAACATAGCATTTGTCCAGGATAGATACCTTTTATTCCAATTGTTCTACCCATCATCTGGCTCAGCTCCTTGTCCCACATAGCCTTGTAATTATAGTATTATAATCTAGTAGTTTAGAATAATGAGGGTCTATTGTCCCATGTCTCTGACTGGCTCCCAAACAGCTGAGGCACATTCAGGAATTTTGGTTCATGGTTTTACAAAATCTGAAGGATGCGTAGGGAGGTGGAAGTCAAGGGGACCTTGAAAAGGGAAAAGATCCTTCTGCAAATACCTGGAGCAATACACTGCAGGTAAGTGGGAGAAAGTTCTCCAGATCTTTTTCCCCCTTCCCACTTTAAATGATTAAATCGAAATGAGGATATAGGAAGGAAGGATATGGCGAGTAGAGTCCCAAATGTCATTGAGCCAATCAGCCACATTGGAATTTACAACTACACAACCCCTCAGTCTGGAGAAATCATTGCTGGTGGTGGTATAGAGAGAATAGGAGGGAGACCAAGTCTTTTCCTTCAGTGCTTCCCAGGAGAGGCATCGTCCTTCTCCTGAGTGCGCAGAAGTTTTTGTAGGGCCCCTTTGACCTCTTTGTTTCGGAGGCTGTAGATTAGGGGGTTCAGCATGGGGGTGACAACACAATATAGGATGGAGATCAGAGTGTCCACGCCCAAGGAGTAGCCCACACTCGGACGGTTGTAATTCAAGTTGATCATCCCAAAGTAGACAATGACGGTAATCAAGTGGGCAGCACAGGTGGAGAAGGTCTTTCTCCTTCCAGTGCTAGAACGGATCTTCAGAATTGTAGATAAGATGTAGACGTACGAAATGACAACCAGGAGGAAAGGGCAGAACCCCACAAAGACACTTGCTGTGTGAAGAGTCAGCTCATTGGTGTAGGTGTCACTGCAGGCAATTTTCAAGAGTGGGGGGACATCACAGAAGATGTGATGGATCTGGTTGTTTCCACAGAAGGCCAAATCGGTGGCCAATGCAGTGTGAATGGCAGAGTCAACAAGGCCCCAGATCCACGAAGCTGTAGCCAGAGGGACTCGCACCCTCCTACTCATGAGCTGAGAATAGCGCAAAGGTTCACAGATGGCCGCGTAGCGGTCATAGGCCATCACAGCTAGCAGTGCAGATTCAGTCCCTGCAAAGCTCATCAGGAAGAACATCTGGGCCATGCACTCATTATAGGAGATGGAGGGCTGCTGACGCAGGAGGTTCACTAGGATGGTGGGGAGGGTGACCGAGGAGTAGCAGATGTCTAAGCAGGACAAATGGCTGAGGAAATAGTACATTGGACTGTGCAGGTGCGAATCTAGCTGGATCAAGATGGGTAACATTGAGTTGGCCACCAAAGTGATGAGGTAGATGACCTGAAACAGCAGAAAGAGGAAGGGGCGGCCTCTGGGCATGCCAGAGAAACCCAGGAACAAGAATTCGGTCACCTGCAGGGTCTGATTGACACCTTCCATGAAGTCCATCAAGCTGTAGAATTCCTGGGTAGCCTCTGGTTTCAAACCAAAGCATGAAGAAGAAGCTTCAGAAGCAGGAGTGAACCACAGGACTTCCCCAAGGCCACCTGGAATAATTAAGCAATACTCTGCATGAATAAAAAAAAGTATCAGGTAGGAGAGATGGTTCTGGGTTCATGGATTCAATTCAGGTGGGTTGTCAGTACAGACTCGTCCCTCCAATCAGTGTTGATTGTTAGATTAAGAGTTGGAACCCAGAATTATTCTTCTGACAGGACCTTTTCTCTTTTTGGGGGGACGGGGAAGGGAAGAACATGGAGAGAGAAAGCTTTGCTCCACCAGGCATGATAAAAAAAAGGGAGCTTCTTCTCTCAAGCAACATGCAATTTAGGTGTCTTCCTCACAAGGGCTGGTGTTGGGGTGCATCTGAAACAGTTTGTGGGTGCATTCATCTCCCCCCACACCTTCCCTCTTGCTGGATTTGAAGTCCCTTTGCCCCTTTGTGTTCCTCACCTGGTCAGAGTCTCCTGGATGAAGCTGGCGGGTGTGAAATTCTTCTCTTTCTCCTTTTTCTACTGCTTGCAAGATCCCCACGTTGGCGCAGTGTTAAAAGGCACAAGTGCAGGCTGACTCTGCCCACTGCCAGGAGTTCAATCCTGAGGTTTACTCAGCCTTCCATTCTTCCGAAGATGGTCAAGGACCCTGATTGTTGGGGGCAATGTGCTAATAACGCTCCTACATTGTAAACTCCCCAGAGAGTGCTGTAAGGAGCTACGGGGCGGGAGATAAAACTAAGCGCTGTTGCTATTGCTGAAAAAAGAGCCATAGTTTATATCGCATCTAGCATGTCCCTGGAGATGGCTTGCATCAGAAAGGAGAAAAACAAAGCCTCTACATGCTTCCCATTTGGGAGTTCCTTGATGGAAACTTTGGAACTTTTGAGTAAAGGCTGGGAGCTGGGAAGGTAGGCCAAGATCCACACATAACAGAATAACAGAGTAGGAAGGGACCTCGGAGAGAACAGAACAGAACAGAATAGAGCTGGAAGGGACCTTGGAGGTCTTCTAGTCTGCCCCCCCCTCAAGCAGGAGAACCTATACCATCTCAGACAGGTGACTGCCCAGTCTCTTCTTAAAGATCTCCAGTGATGGAGCTCCCACGATTTCTGGTGGCAGGCTGTTCCACTGGTTAATTGTCCTCACTGTCAGGAAGTGTCTCCTTAATTCCAGGTTCCTTCTCTCCTTCATTAGTTTCCATCCATTATTTCTTGTCCTGCCTTCAGGTGCTTTGGAGAATAATTCAACCCCCCTTTTTTGGGGCAGCCCCTCAAATACTGGAACACTACTATCATGTCTCCCCTATTTCTTCTTTTCTTTAGACTATCCAAACCCAAGACCTGCAGCCGTTCTTCATATGTTTTAGTCTCCAGGCCTTGGATCATCTTAGTTGCTATCCTCTGAACCTTTTCCAAAGTCTCAACATCTTTTTTGTGATATGGTGCAGTATTCCAGGTGTGGCCTCACTAGGGTTTTACAAAGTGCTACTAATACCTCACGTGATCTTGATTCTGTGCCTCTGCTTATACAATCCAGGATTGTATCAGCTTTTTTGGCTGCTGCTGCACACTGCTGGCTCATGGTCAAGATTGTGTGGTTGGGACCAACAATGGGGGAGGCTGGTTAGAAAAAAGCTCCTCTGAGTAGTACTTCATTCGTGGGTTTGGGGAATTGACTTAGAGGAGGTATGAGCATGTTTTCCTGTTATTATCTGGAGGGCAGCTTGGGTACCCTCCGGAGAAGGAGGGTAAAAACCGTTGTATCCCTGTGGTGTTGTGTGGAGGGAGATAAGGGAAGGCCACTCCAGAAGGGAGATCTCTAATTGGATGGAGATGTCAACTTGCAAATCCAGTTGTCCTGGGCTGGGGGGGGGGCACATGGTCAGCTTGCTACTGACCTGTAACGAGGCCACCTCCGTCCGCAATGTAGTGTTGGGTGAAGAAACAGACATGTATCACCAAAACCTGGTTGAAGAAAGGTCTTGCTCAGACATCGGCAACCCTGAGACCATCCTTTGTGGTGATGGGGATGCTGATCATAGGAGACACCATGTTGGTGGCCAGGAACTCGGCTCTCGAGGAAGCTGGGTGTGAGTGGCTGTATGTGCGATTATGGGATGATTTGTCCGAGTGAAGTTCCCTAGCATTTTTGAGAGCAAATCCCCAGTCCTAACTAGCGCTGATGACGTTACCCAGTTTGGGTTATGAAATGTTGGAAAGAAACCACCAAACCTAGAGACCACCCAGGACCCCACAGTCCTCCCGCTCCTCCTCCTCCTCCTCCTGCTCCTCCTCCTCCTGTAATAGCTTTGTTCCCTGTGCCCTCGGTCTGGTAAACTCGCAGGATTCGTGTGTACATAACCCGAACTGGACAGTGTTATTTCTCTGTGTCATATAATATATGCGGGTATATGCATAATTCTGTATTGATTGATTTATTTTTGTCATATTTATGTAGTGTATATTGGAGGTGGTGATCCTTTCAGAGTTGTATGCAACGAAATTTCATTTTAATGTATGCCGATTAGTGTACATTCAAAGTGACAATAAAGTTATTCTATTCTATTCTATTCTATTCTTCTAAATGCAGTCTTTTCCTTCAGTGCTTCCCAGGAGATGCATCGTCCTTCTCCTGAGTGCGCAGAAGTTTTTGTAGGGCCCCTTTGACCTCCTTGTTTCGGAGGCTGTAGATTAGGGGGTTCAGCATGGGGGTGACAACACAATATAGGATGGAGATCAGAGTGTCCACGCCCAAGGAGTAGCCCACACTCGGACGGTTGTAATTCAAGTTGATCATCCCAAAGTAGAGGATGACGGTAACCAGGTGGGCAGCACAGGTGGAGAAGGTCTTTCTCCTTCCAGTGCTAGAACGGATCTTCAGAATTGTAGATAAGATGTAGACATACGAAATGACAACCAGGAGGAAAGGGCAGAACCCCACAAAGATACTTGCTGTGTGAAGAGTCAGCTCATTGGTGTAGGTGTCACTGCAGGCAATTTTCAAGAGTGGGGGGACATCACAGAAGATGTGATGGATCTGGTTGTTTCCACAGAAGGCCAAATCGGTGGCCAATGCAGTGTGAATGGCGGAGTCAACAAGGCCCCAGATCCACGAAGCTGTAGCCAGAGGGACTCGCACCCTCCTACTCATGAGCTGAGAATAGCGCAAAGGTTCACAGATGGCCGCGTAGCGGTCATAGGCCATCACAGCCAGCAGTGCAGATTCAGTCCCTGCAAAGCTCATCAGGAAGAACATCTGGGCCATGCACTCATTGTAGGAGATGGAGGGCTGCTGGCGCAGGAGGTTCACCAGGATGGCGGGCAGATTGACTGAGGAGTAGCAGATGTCTAAGCTGGACAAATGGCTGAGGAAATAGTACATTGGACTGTGGAGGCGCGAATCCAGCTGGATCAAGATGAGAATCATTGAGTTGGCCACCAAGGTGATGAGGTAGATGGCCAGGAAGAGCAGAAAGAGGAAGGGGCGGCCTCTGGGCATGCCAGAGAAACCCAGGAACAAGAATTCGGTCACCTGCAGGGTCTGATTGACACCTTCCATGAAGTCCATCAAGCTGTAGAATTCATGGGTAGCCGCTGGTTTCAAACCACATCATGAAGAAGAAGTTTCAGAAGCAGGAGTGAACCACAGGACTTCCCCAAGGCCACCTGGAATAATTAAACAATGCTTTGCATGAGTAAAAAAGTATTAGGTAGGAGAGATAGTTCTGTTGACCAGGAATCTAATTTTTCTATTGACTGTCTTGAGGGAGCATTTGTGGCCATGTCATCAATGCCTTGGCAAGCCTTCAAAGTCATGGAAAGTTTGGCGGGAAACACCTAATTTCCCTAAGATAACACTTGATGTCCTTGGAAGACCTCCAAGGGAGCTGGGTGACTATTTCTGTACCTCTTTTCTTATTTTATGGGTGACATGATAGCTGTGTTCCAATATCTCAGGGGTTGCCACAGAAAGGAGGGGCTCAACCTGCCCCTGAAGGCAGGACAAGAAGCAACGGATGGAAACTAACCAAGGAGAGAAGCAACCTAGAACTAAGGAGGAATTTCCTGACAGTCAGAACAATTAATCAGTGGAACAACCTGCCTCCAGAAGTTGTGAATGCTCCAACACTGGAAGTTTTTAAGAAGAGACTGGACAGCTATTTGTCTGAAATGGTATAGGGTCTCCTGCCTGAGCAGGGGGTTGGACTAGAAGACCTCCAAGATCCCTTCCAATTCCACTACTACTACTGCTGCTGCTGCTGCTTCTACTACTACTACTATTATTATTATTATTGATCATCACACAGTCAGCCAGATGTTCAGACTGGACTTGGCATTTTTGTCTACGTATTGAGTCCTTACCAAGGACCTGGGATAGGCAGATGTGGATGTTTGATGGTATTACAAATATCGTCGCAGGATGGAAGCAGTTCCTAGTAAGGCCACCTTTTGCAATTGACTGATGGCGAATTTGTCAATGCCAATGGTGTCCAAGTGGTGCTCCAGTTGTTTTGGGATTGCACCCAAGGCGCCTATTACTATTGGTACTACCCTTGCTTGCCTTTGCCAGAGTCTTTCTATTTCTATTTGTAGGTCTTTGTATTTTGTTATCTTCTCCAGTTCTTTCTCGTCTACTCTGTTGTTGTTGTTGTTGTTGTCGTCGTCGTCGTCGTCATCATCATCATCATCATCATCATCATCATCATCATCATCATCATTATCATTATTATTATCATTATTATTTAGAGTGTGCCAGCTTGTGTGGGTGGAGTATGCCAGTGCTTCTTGGTGAAGCGGTAAACAATGTAACAAACATATAAACATGAGTGTCGAAATATGCTCAGGGTTCCCTCTTGCTTAGAGGGACCCTTCTTTACTCAGCTGAATAAAAGTTGATTCAGCTTATCAGGCAAAGTCCCAGACTCTGCCTTTCTTCGTCCCGAGACACACCTGAAACCGGCAAAACCCTTCTGGGTTCATGGATTCAATTCAGGAGGCTTGCAAGTACAAATATGTCCCTCCAGATATAAATCTCCCCAAAAGACACCGTCCCTCAAGCAATGCCGAGGGTGCGGACCTGCTAGCCCCCTTCCCCCTCCCCCACCTCCCAGTCTGCAATTCTGTGCAAAAAGGCAGAATGGGGATTGAGTAGACTTCAACTGGAGAAGCTGCGGTCCCTTGAGGAAGAGTTCTTGCTCCAAGCCATTGAACAGCATTGCACTCCACCGACCGAACCGTCTGTCTGAATGTCTACTGCAGCTCTTCCCGCTGATTATCACAGATGCCAAGGCCGACCTTCATTGCCACCCCTGAACAACTGACTGAATTCATACTAGGACTATGGATGCTATGTTAGGTTAAAGGAAAGGGGGAAATGGAAAAAAAAAACAATGGCTATGCAGCTGGGTTTGCAATGTTGGTATACTTTACTATGTGCATTTATTGTTGAGGTACCATGTGTGCACAATGCGTGTGGGCCAAATAAGGTCTTGTCTTAGAAGAACAGAGTTGGAAGGGACCTTGTAGGTCATCTAGTCCAACCCCCCCACCCGAGCAGGAGACCCTACACCATTTCTGACAGATGGCAGTCCAGTCTCTCCTGGAAAGCCTCCAGGGATGAAGCTCCCACAACATCTGAAGGCAACTCCTGTTCCACTGGTTGATTGTTCCCACTGTCAGGAAATTTCTCCTTGTTTCTAAGTTGAATCTCTCCTTAAGTGAACCCCCGTCAAGTGAAACTCCAAGGAAGATGTGCAGATGCCTGCGCATGGCAGATTGTGGCAGGCTGTGACTTGCTGAGATAATTGGTCTTGCATTGACCCTCTCAAATTATTTTCCTCCCAAAATCATTCCTCAGTCCACAGAACATAGGACTGCATAGTTGAAGCTTGCCATCCAGCACTACACCCCTGTTTTTCGTCTAACAGTGTTGATAGTTAGAGTAAGAGTTGGAACACAAAATTATTCTTCTGACAGGACCTTTTCTCTTTTTTGGGGGACGGGGAAGGGAAGAACACGGGGAGAGAAAGCTTTGCTCCACCAGGCATGATAAAAAAAAAGGGAGCTTCTTCTCTCAAGCAACATGCAACCTAGGCGTCCTCCTCACAAGGGCTGGTGTTGGGGTGCATCTGAAATGGTTCGTGAGTGCACTCATCTCCCCCCACACCTTCCCTCTTGCTGGATTTGAAGTCCCTTTGCCCCTTTGTGTTCCTCACCTGGTCAGAGTCTCCTGGATGAAGCTGGCGGGTGTGAAATTCTTCTCTTTCTCCTTTTCCTACTGCTTGCAAGACCCCCAAGTTGGCGCAGTGTTAAAAGGCACAAGTGCAGGCTGACTCTGCCCACTGCCAGGAGTTCAATCCTGAGGTTTACTCAGCCTTCCATTCTTCCGAAGATGGTCAAAGGACTCTGATTGTTGGGGGCAATGTGCTGATAACGCTCCTACATTGTAAACTCCCCAGAGAGTGCTGTAAAGAGCTACGGGGCGGGAGATAAATCTAAGTGCTGTTGCTATTGCTGAAAAAAGAGCCATAGTTTATATCGCATCTAGCATGTCCCTGGAGATGGCTTGCATCAGAAAGGAGAAAAACAAAGCGTCTACATGCTTCCCATTTGGGAGTTCCTTGATGGAAACTTTGGAACTTTTGAATTGTTGAAAGAAAAGTCTTCATCGTGGTTCAGTCCAAGCTGGGAATAAACATGGCGAGTGCTTTAGAAAGAAGGTTGCAGTTTATTGAAGAGGAGAGCCAGACAGGAAGATGGCTCTGTCAGAAAAAGAGAGAACACATGTAGGGAGTGGGTTTTTATACCCTCTGGAGCCTTTTGTTTGTGGAGTTGTTCCTGTGGCATGAACTTTGACCTGAGTCTGAGTGTGCCCTTTGGTATCTGTGGGTTAATCCTATTATGTCCTGTCTTAGAGTTTGGGTGGGGTATGTAGATTTTAGGAATCTTTGTCTTCCTAAGCTTCTAGCTGGGGCTTCCAACCTTCCTGGATGGTTTACATCTGCATTTGTACAGACCTAGTTTCTGCTTGGGGGGAGGGAGACCTGGTGCTATTAAGAAAAACTGGGCATGCTTTTCTGCCTCTTCAAGATCCTCTGAGGAAATATATTTTTCTGCCCTTTTAATATTGCCTTCTCTGGGGGGCTGACTTCCCACAGAATAAAGGCTGGGAGCTTGGAAGGTAGGCCAAGATCCACACATCAGAATAACAGAGTTGGAAGGGACCTTGGAGGTCTTCTAGTCCAACTCCCTGGTCAGGCAGAAAACCCTATGCCATTTCAGACAAATGGTTGTCCAATCTATTCTTGAAAGCCTCCAGTGTCGGAGCACCCACAACTTCTGGAGGCAGATTGTTCCACTGATTAATTGTCCTCACTGTCAGGAAATTTCTCCTTTAGTTCAAGGTTGCTTCTCTCCATGATGAGTTTCCATCTGTTTCTTCTTGTCCTGCCTTCAGGTGCTTTGGAGAATGGCTTGACTCCCTCTTCTTTGGGGCAGCCCCTGAGATATTGGAAGACTGCTATCATGTCCTTCTTTTCATTAAACTAGACATGCCCAATTCCTGCAACTGTTCTTCATATGTTTTAGCTTCCTGTTCCCTGATCATCTTTGTTGCTCTTCTCTGCCCTCTTCCTAGAGCAGGGGTAGGCAACCTCGGCTCTTTTATGACTCATGGACTTCAACTCCCAGAATTCCTGAGTCAGCATGGCTATGCTGACTCAGGAATTCTGGGAGTTGAAGTCCATGAGTCATAAAAGAGCCGAGGTTGCCTACCTCTGTCCTAGAGTCTCAACATCTTTTTCACATCATGGTGACCAAGACCTCCAGTATTGGAGCATCCACAACTTCTGGAGACAAGATGTTCCACTGATTAATTGTTCTAACTAAAAGGATGGAGTGAATTTCCTCTGGACCTTTGAGCTTATGAACCGGACTTGCATAACTTTCTACGCCTGGTGCCCTCCAGAAGTATCCACCTTCAGTTCTCATTCTTTCTCAGCCTCTGTCTCTGGGAATGGGGTGAGCTTCTCCCTGATATAGAAGGCCAAAGGTTACACGGAGACTTAGCAGCCAAAGCTTTTGTTCTCCAGGGAGCAGGGCAGCCGTGCAGATGGGCATCTCTGCTCTGTTTTGTGGTGTGCTAGAACTTTTTCAGTGTGGGGACACGGCCAGAGAGCTTCTTCAGTCCTCTGCATACTGTGGTGTTTTTTTTTTAACATTATAATGAGTTTCCAGGTTATTAAATTTCAACTCTTTGGGCAATTCTCGTCTCTGACTGGTTAGAAGTGGTCCTTACCAGAATTTCACATTCTTGCTTGTTGCTTCAGAGGAGTAGAAACATTAATCCAACAATGGTTGGAAACTGATCAAGGAGAGAAGCAACCTGGAATTAAGGAGAAACTTCCTGACGGTGAGGACAATTAACCGGTGGAACAGAAGTTGCCTCCAGAAGTTGTGGGTGCTTCATCACTGGAGGATTTTAAGAAGAGGCTAGACAGTCACTTGTCTGAGATGGTATAGGTCCTCCTGCTTGAGCAGGGGGCTGGACTAGAAGACCTCCAAGGTCCCTTCCAGCTCTATTCTATTCTAATCTAATCTAATCTAATCAAAAGTGTTCCTTGTGAATGAAGAGATTACTCAAAGAGGCCTCTTCTCCTGCTGCTATCACCATTGTGCTGGGAATTGATTGGCTATGGTTATCATTTGGCTGGGAAGGTGTAAGGTCTCCTGCCTTTAGCATGGGGTTGGACTAGAAGACCTCTAAGGTCCCTTCCAGCCCTATGATTATATAAATAGATTAGAAAGTTGGTATATAGATATGTAGATATAGATAGATAGATAGATAGATAGATAGATAGACAGACTGATAGATAGATAGATAGATAGATAGATAGATAGATAGATAGATAGACTGATAGATAGATAGATAGATAGATAGATATAGATAGATAGATAGATAGATAGATAGATAGACTGATAGACAGAGATAGATACAGATAGATACAGATAGATAGATAGATAACTAGATAACTAGATAACTAGATAACTAGATAACTAGATAACTAGATAACTAGATAACTAGATAGATAGATAGATAGACAGACAGACAGACAGACAGAGTCGGAAGATAGGTAGGTAGATGATAGATAGATAGATAGACCAAGAGATACAGATAGATGGATAGATGGATAGATGGATAGATGGATAGATGGATAGATGGATAGATGGATAGATGGATAGATGGATAGATGGATAGATGGATAGATGGATAGATGGATAGATGGATAGATGGATAGATGGATAGATGGATAGATGGATAGATGGATGGATGGATAGATGGATGGATGGATAGATAGATGGATGGTTGGATGGTTGGATGGTTGGATGGATGATAGATAGATCAGCTTTCCTCCCAGAGTTGTGAGTGCTCAATCACTGGTGGTTTTCAAGAAAAGATTGGACAACTATTTGTGCAGAATGTATAGGGTCTCCTGCCTTGAGCAGGGGTTGGACTAGAAGACCTCCGAGGTCCTTTCCAGCCCTATGATTCTATGTTCTGCATAATCCAGATGTGCCCAGGGGTGAGGAACCGCTTATTTGCCATTATGGAGATGTCAACCATTACAAGCTCTTCTCTGCCCAATGATGTTCAATACAATTACACTGCTGCCTATCCAGGGTGGGTGACGGTGGGGTTAGGGTTAGTGCAAATCACGTTGAAGGAATGTCTGGATGACAATTTGATGGAGAGATTTTGGGCTCAAATAAACACTGGCGGTACAAAGATTTTCAAAGATTTTATTTTATTTAGATAAGCATTTTGTAGAGGAGAAATAATGGGCCAACACAAATGGCTAACTTATCACCAAAATTTTGTCAAGGGGAATGTAAAATAAAATCCAGAGAAGAACTGGTGGTAGAGGAATATAGTTGTCAGTGGGTTTTTTTATTTAGAATTATTAGAAAGATTTAAACTAGACAAAAGAATCCACAGTTTTGACTAAGTTTGAAACAGAATTGTGTACAAATGATGGAAGTGTAATTGATAAAATGTCTAAACTTTTTCATTTGAAATTTGAAACAGAAGAACAAGTGAAACAATGTGAGGTTAAAAAGGTTAATTGTAAGATACGGATGAAACAATGAGAAAATAGCTGGATTGAAGGATTTATGCTACGTTATAAACTTTAAAATGATTTTTTAATAAAATGATGGTGGTGATATATCACCGTAGGAATTCAGAGGATTTTAAAGATTAATATTAATATACAATTGAGCCCAGAGGTTTGATGGACAAACAATTGGAAAAAAAATTACAGAAATTGGTACATGATAACTGCAGTGAGATTATTGTATGCACAAAAATTGGAAAGATTTGTTGAGTGAGAACAATTAACCAGTGGAACTCCCTAGAATCTCCCGGTCTTCTTTCCCCTGTGTACTTCCCCTCCAACTGTTGCTACTTTACAGACAAGGGTAAGCAGAGAGGGTTAGGAAGGAGATCTAGTTTTTCCTTCATTGCTTTCCAGGTGATGCATCTTCCTTCTCCTGAATGCTGAGAAGTTTTTGTAGGGCCCCTTTGACCTCCTTGTTTCGGAGGCTGTAGATTAGGGGGTTCAGCATGGGGGTGATGATACAATACAGGGTGGAGACCAGGGTGTCCACCCCCAAGGAGTAGCCCACACTTGGACGGTTGTAATTCAAGTTGGCCATGCCAAAGTAGACAATGACAGTAACCAAGTGGGCAGCACAGGTGGAGAAGGTCTTTCTCCTTCCAGTGCTAGAAGGGATCTTCAGAATTGTAGACAGGATGTAGATGTAGGAAATGACAACCAGGAGGAAAGGGATCAGACCCACAAAGACACTTGCTGTGTGAAGAGCCATCTCATTGACATAAGTGTCGCTACAAGCAATTTTCAAGAGTGGGGGGACATCACAGAAGATGTGATGGATCTCGTTGGCTCCACAGAAGACCAAATCGGTGGCCAGGGCAGTATGAACGGCTGAGTCGAGAAGGCCCCAGACCCATGAAACGGTAGCCAGAGGGACTCGCACCTCCTTACTCATGAGTTGAGAATAGTGCAAAGGTTCACAGATGGCCGCATAGCGGTCATAGGCCATCACAGCCAGCATGGCGCACTCAGATCCAGCACATGTCATGAGGAAGAACATCTGGGCCATGCACTCGTTGTAGGAGATGGTGGGCTGCTGGCGCAAGAGGTTCACCAGGATCTTTGGGATCGTGACCGAGGAATAGCAGATGTCTAAGCAGGACAAATGGCTGAGGAAATAGTACATTGGACTGTGGAGGCGTGAATCCAGCTGGATCAAGATGAGTATGACTGAGTTGGCCACCAAGGTGATGAGGTAGATGGCCAGGAAGAGCAGAAAGAAGAAAGGTTGACCTCTGGGCATGCCAGAGAAACCCAGGAACAAGAATTCGGTCACCTGCAGGGTCAGATTGCCCCCTTCCATGAGGTCCATCAAACTGTGGAAGACAAGGTTGGAGTGCAGCAGAATTCAGGAGTAGCCACTGGTTTCAAACCACAGCATGAATAAGAAGCTTCAGAAGCATTAGTGAGCCATCGGCCATTCCCCAAGGCCATCTGGAATAATTAAACAAAGCTTTGCATGAATAAAATAATCTTCAGGTAGGAGAGACGCTTATGGGTTCCTTTCAGTGAGGTGGAAAGTTTATTACAGCTGTGTTCCTCCAGTTAACTCTCCCAAAAAGCCCCTTGGCACACACGCTATGAGTGACCTGGTGTCTCCCCAGTTTGCACCCCTGTGCAAAGATGCAGAATGAGGATCGTTGGACACAGCTGGAAATGAACAACAGGATTCCTTCCATGGGCTGCGTTCATCTAAGACCCTTCATTTGTTTTGGGGAGTTTACCCGAAGAGTTCACCCCCCAAATGAAAACTAAACAGAGGGGGCTGGCACGAGGGAGTAAGCCACACAGAATTTACTCGGAGTGATCCTAATGAAGTATTAACAGATAGAGCAGGTGATTGGGAGAGGAACTCTGATTGCAGGGCATATATCCCTGCAGCCACAAGAAGAGATTTCTGCTCCCAGCATCTGAGAGGGTTTGAGTTATAAACTTTTCATGGTGTGAAGCTACAAGCCGCCTCCGATCACTCACAAGTCTTTGCTTGTACAGGACGTCTAAGGCAGGTCACCAGGTTAATCCCATTTTGGGGTGTGTACAATCCCCGAAATTGTATAGCCATGTTGGCCACAAGACCACAAAAATGTCTTCGGACAATGCTGGCTCCCTCAGCTAAGAAAGGGAAGTGAGCACCGCTCCCTAGAGTCGGACACAACTGGACATAAGAAAACCTTCACCTTTGTACACAAGAATCTGATCTACTAACGGTCAAGGAGAAGTGGCACCAGATAAGAGTCAACGGAATTCACAGAGGGCTGGGCTTAGGTCTCTCCAAAACTGATGGTGCATTTGACCCTTCCCTCAGGCTCTGCCTGGCCATCTCCTACATCACCCCTGCTCCAGACTCTTGGCTGAAGCCACACCTGAAAGAAATTCTGGCTAGTGGAGTGAAGGAGAAGAGCCTTTTCTGCTGATGCCTCTACCTTGTGGAACATTCTGCCACCAGAGAGGAGTACTGCTCCCATCCTTTTGGTCCTCCAGAAGGATATCAAAACTGATGATGCATTTGACCCTTCCCTCAGGATTCCCTCTCCCTCTCCAGGAAGACTCCGGGGTCATCTGTCCAACGTGACTGGGGTGGAATTAGAGGGGGGATAAGACCATTTCAAGGAGGAGAAATGTCTTGGTGGAGAAGGTGGCTTGTCTCTGAAGGGGGCAATCTCTCCTTAGCCATGGCTAGAGGCATGGGAGGCCATGCTGGGGCTTTGGGTGGCGAAGTTTGCAGAGAGATTTCTGCTGCAATGCCAACCATGCATAAAGCTTCTCCCATTAGCTCTAATTCTCATTTTGAGAGAGCAGTTTTGTGTCTGTGTGAGATCAGAAGAAGTTGTCTCTTTGCTTAATTAATAAACTACCTCCCCCTTCTGATCCTCACACTGTCTCTTTGACTCTCCTCTCTCTCCAGATCCAGACATCTTCAGAGATTCTCAATCATCCAGGCCACGTTGGTGCCAAAGGTGCTTTTCAAAAGGCAAGTGGACTTTCTTAGTCCCCCCCCCCTTGAAAACGTTTTGCTTCTCATCATCCAAGAAGCTTCTTCAGTTCTGAAGAAGGCTGAAGAACTGAAGAAGCTTCTTGGATGAGAAATGTTTTCAAAGAAAAAAACCCAGGAAACTCCAGTTGTCTTTCTGGGACATCCTGATCCAGATGTCCATCAGCTCGTCCTCCTCCCCTCCTCCCCTCCGAGGATTGCCTACTGCACCACCGAGATAAAAGCCTTTCCCAATTTCTTCTCACTGTGTGTAGATTATTCAACAAACACACCTTTTCTCTTTTTGAGGGCAGGGGAAGAAGAAGGGGAGAGAAAGGCATGAAAAAAGGCCAAGCTTCTTCTCACTCACAACGTGCAATTTGTGCATCTTCCAGACAACGGCTGGTGTTGAGGTGCATCTCAAATGGTTAGTCCATGCATTCGTCTCCCCCCATACATACCTTTTCTCCAGGTTGATCTGAGATTTCTTTGCTCCTTGTCTTCCTCGCCCGGTGAGAGGCTCCTGGGTGAAACTGGTAAGTGTGAGCTTCTTCTTCCTTTCTTTTTCCTCCCTCTTGCAAACTTCCCAGTAGACTTTTCTATCTTGAGGAAGGTTTCGGCTTCTCGCTCTCAGCCTCCTTTAGACATCGGAGGTCCCGTACCTGCCCTACGCTCATCCCCTGCCACACACGGAGCCAAATGCTGGCAAGAAAAGGGAGACAAAATGTTTATGGCACCTAACATGTCCCTGGAGATGACTTTCATCACAAAGCAGAAGAGTGAAGTATCTAACGTGCTTCTCACTCGGGAGAACCTCGCGTTAAACTTCGGGATAAGTGGCAAAGGGCGTGAACAAGAGGTCAGGAAGATGGAAAAGTGTCCAGCGGGGTTCATCTATTTATTTGTTCAATTTATGTGCTGCCCATCTCCCTGATAAGGGGACTCTTCTAAACAATAAAAAGACAAATATAAAACAATTTAAAAATTTAAAGCTTCATAAAAATCTAGAACCAAGGAGATGGACGGCATGGAGATGAGAACTTCACCATGCCTCATCAACCACCTCCAGTGGTGAGTGCCCCACCTTTGGGCCTCAAGCCAATCAGCAAAAACAGGTTTTGATATCCTTCTGGAGGACCAAAAGGATGGGAGCAGTACTCATCTCTGGTGGCAGAATGTTCCACAAGGTAGAGGCATCAGCAGAAAAGGCTCTTCTCCTTCACTCCACTAGCCAGAATTTCTTTCAGGTGTGGCTTCAGCCAAAGTCTGGAGCAGGGGTGATGTAGGAGATGGCCAGGCAGAGCCTGAGGGAAGGGTCAAATGCACCATCAGTTTTGGAGAGACCTAAGCCCAGCCCTCTGTGAATTCCGTTGACTCTTATCTGGTGCCAATTCTCCTTGACCGTTAGTAGATCAGATTCTTGTGTACAAAGGTGAAGGTTTTCTTATGTCCAGTTGTGTCCGACTCTAGGGAGCGGTGCTCACTTCCCTTTCTTAGCTGAGGGAGACAGCATTGTCTGAAGACATTTTTGTGGTCTTGTGGCCAACATGGTTATACGCCAAAGGCACACGGAATGCTGTTACCTTCACACCAAAGTGGTACCTATTTATCTACTTGCATCTGCATGCTTTCAAACTGCTAGGTGGGCAGGATCTGAGACAAGGATACCATTTCTTATGCATAGGTAGCATGAAATAAACTTGTAGTACTTTTGAACTCTATTCTAGCTCCTTGTTTCTTGCTCCTGACAGGTGGAAGTATGGCGATTGTCATCTGGAAGTTTCTTATGGACACTACTACACAGGTTGCCTGATGTGAGATCCTGTTCATTAAATTGAGCTCTGGGGATCAGTTGGGACTGTTGATGTTGTACCAGCCTCTCTGCTGCGTACAACTCCCTGACTGAGTTTCCTGATGCCATTTCTGGATTAGAAGTGGAATACCCCAGATTTATGGCCTTAGAGAATGTCCATCTGTCCTCTCTGGGGTCAGATGTGACTCAGGACTTCATGGCTATCATGACAACCGTTGGCCTATCCTAGGTCATCCTAGGGCTTGACATGGGATGGTGGTCACATACTTGGTTTGGCTTTCCTGTCAGAGCAGTGGTGTGATGGGATGTGTGAATGATCTTGGGGAAGGAAGGAGGGGAAGAGACGCTGCCTAGGAAAGCATCAGAGAAGAGAGGCAGGAGACACGGTTGCTGAACAGTCAGGGGAAGAAACTTAGGAAGGATCTCCGCTAATGGATCAGATGGTTAAAAATGGTGATGGGAAGTTTGTATGTTGAGACTTTCAAGATTCTGTTAACGTAGCCTTATAATAAATTAACTCATCCTGTTGTGTCTCCTGTCTGGTTTACCTGGAAGGGCAATGTGATCTGGAACTGGGAGAGCTTTGAGATCTGTCATGGTCAGATCACATCCTGATTACCACAAGGTTCACCAGTGCTATTGTCCATCACAGGGAGACAGGATCTATTAGATTGGCCTCACCTCAGGGAGACAGGATCTATTAGATTGGCCTCACTGATGGACCTGGATAGGTGTCGGAGGGAAGCGAAGGCTGTTCCTAGTGGTCTGCTGTACCCTCCGTGTGAGGTCTTGGTTATTGCTTGGAACAAGAGGGCCACTGAGGCACTGGATTGGAGTGCTCCTATGCGACCTTTCTTGTCTTTTGGATCCCATCAATGCCCATGGTTTACGGAAGAGTTGAGGAAGATGAAATGAGAAAAGAGACGTTTGGAGCATCACTGGGGCTTTATGAGGAACAAACTCAACCAGACGTGGGCTAAGGCGGTTATTAAGGTCTACTACATGGTGGTCAGGGTGAGGAAGTGACAATATTTCTCCAACCTTATTGTAGGACTCCCACGGACCTGTTACAGGTGACCTTGTGTTTGGTTGAGCTCATCCCTTGTTCCAAGCTCAAGCCAAGATCATTGTTTTCTTGCAGAGCTTCAGAATGGAACATTAGCACTACTGGATTAGTCCAGGATCTGGCTTAGATCAGTGTTTGAGTTCTCACAGGGGCTGACCAGCTACCTCTGAGATGCTCACAATATGATATGGAAGTGGAAAGAAGAGAATATTTGTAGGTTGAACTGTGAGGTCCTTGGTGCTCTCTGAGCTTGGTGGTTTTCTTGAAGGTGAATCATTTACCAAACTTGGTAAAATCATCAGTGTTGGAAGGGAGGGGAATTTGCTTCTGGCATTCCCTACTAGCACTGATGATGTTCCCTAGTTGGGTCACGAAACATCTTCAAGAAAATAACCAAGCTCAGAGGGCACCAAGGACCCCACAGTCCTCCTCCTCCTCCTCCTCCTCCTCCTCCTCCTCCTCCTCCTCCTCGTACTAATGATATACCCTAGTTAGGGCATAAAACATCTGCAAGAAAACAAGCTCAGACAGCACCAGTGACCCCACAGATATGGAAATTCTCCCATCTTTCCCCATTGTCCTTTTACATCTGGATTAGGAGACAAAGAGGAATAAAACCCAACAGTTTGGGAATATTTTTATTTATGTTTACTTTATTAACCCAATTTATACAGTCTCTCATCTGTCCAAGACGTTCCAGGCACTGAACAAGATAAAAATAATAATAATAAAAGAGGGACTAGAAGGTCCCTTCCAACTCGGTGTTCCGTAAACCCACCCTCGGTTCGCTTGGAGCCCTAATCTAGTGCTGGGTGTTGAATGAGTTTTTATTCAGCTGCAACATCCCCTCCACAGGCAGTCCTTGACTTAACGACAGTTCATTTAGTGGCCATTCAAAGTTACAACAGCACTGAAAAAAGTGACATGACCCTTTTTCACACTTATGACCGTTGCCGCCTCCCCCTGGTCATGGGATCAAAATTCACACGCTTGGGAACTGACTCGCATTTATGACCGTCGCAGTGTCCCCGGGTCAGGTGGTCCCTTTTTGCAACATTCTGACAAGCAAAGTCCATGGGGAAGCCGGATTCAGTTAGCAACTGCAAGGATTCACTTAACAACTGTGGCAAGAAGGGTTGTAAAATGGAGCCAAGTTCACTTAACAAATGCCTCACTTAGCAACAAAAATTTGGGGCTCAATTGTCGTAAGCCAAGGACTCCCTGTACTCACGATCTTACAACAATCTCCATTTCTTTTCTCTTGAGGGTGGTTTTGCAAGTGCCGTAAGATAGTCTACCGCAGTTCATGCGCACAGCTTTCATTTTTCTTGGGGAGCAGAAACACAACGTGAAATTCAACAATGCCCACAAGGCCCCAAATGAAGGCTAGGCCGTCTTCCGGCAGAGAAGAATCTTCCTCAGGGCCACCTTCACCTCCGTGTTGCGCAGGCTGTAGATCAAAGGGTTCAGCAGGGGGTTGATGATACAAAACATGGTGGAGATCAAGGTGTCCACCTCTAGAGAGTAGCCAGCACTGGGCTGGTTGTAGTTGACAAAAGCGTTTCCAAGGCAGACAATTACGACAGCAAGGTGTGAGGCGCAAGTGGAGAAGGCTTTGCGCCTGCCGGTGTTCGAACGGATCCGCAAAATGCAGGCCAGAATGTAGAAGTAGGACAGGACGATGAAGAGAACAGGGACGAGGCCCACAAAGATGCTGGTGACGTGATTGGTCAATTCGTTGACCCAGGAATCACTGCAGGTAATTTTTAGGAATGGGGGGACATCACAAAAGATGTGAGGAACATTGTTGTTTCCACAAAAGTCCAACCTGGAGGCCAGAGCAATGTGGATGGTGGAGTCCAGGAAGCCCCAGAGCCAAATGGCCACAGACAGCTGGACGCACAACTTGCCCCGCATCAGGTGGGCATAGTGCAAAGGCTGGCAGATGGCAGCATAGCGGTCATAGGCCATGATGGCCAGCAATGCCGGCTCACATCCCGCAAAGCCAATCAGAAAGAAGGCTTGTGCCAGGCACTGGTTGTAGGAGATGGTGTATTCCTGGCGTAAGAGGTTCACCAGGATCTTTGGTACCACCACAGAAGAAAGGCAAACATCCAAGCAGGAGAGCTGGCTGAGGAAGAAGTACATGGGGGTGTGAAGACGGGAATCCA
This sequence comes from Azemiops feae, assembly GCA_023970755.1. NCBI lineage: Eukaryota > Metazoa > Chordata > Lepidosauria > Squamata > Viperidae > Azemiops > Azemiops feae. The sequence continues at coordinate 64,308 of JALGBA010003000.1, read as the reverse complement.
GGAGAACCAGGGTTACGATCATGAGGTTGCCCAACAGAGTGACCAGATAGGCAGCCAGGAACACCAAGAAAAAATGGACGTGGTGTCTCTGGAATATGGAGAATGCCAGGAAGATAAATTCTGTCTCCTGTGTTTGGTTGTGGGAATCCATCAGGAAGAAAATGGACAGCTGGGAAGAGAGAAATGGGCATGTGGAGAAATTAGAATTAACTATAGGGTGAGATGAGTTAGATTGTTGAGCTGGGGGATCAGAACCTATTTCTCCTCCTGCATTCTTGGGCTTCGACCTGCTCAGAAGCTCTGAGGAACATCCCTTCCAAGCTCTGCATCAGAACCACATTCCATAAAGAGGAAAAGTGACTTATCATGGGAAGATGACCCAGTATGGAATATAGATGGTCTGTGGACCATCCTGCCTTCTCCAACCCTTGTGTCCTGAAGGTGACATTATGACTCTTTAAGCTGGACCAAAACATTTTTATTTTAGTCACTCAGGAAGTCACAAGCCTACAGACAGACATGATAGTGGGACATCTTGATTTTCCAGTGGGTCCTACTCCTTTCCCTGCCAACTGATCTTCTGCCAAAGAGCACCCACAATTCATGGAGAAGACTGTGAACAAGATCCACGTTCAAGATGCGTGTAACTAGTTTTGGTTGCTGCGATAAAAAAAAAAAGATTTTGAGACTCTAGAAAGAGTACAAAGAAGCAACAAAGATGATTAGGAGACTGGAGGCTAAAACATACAAAGAACGGTTGCTGGAATTGGGTATGTCTAGTTTAATGAAGAGAAGGACGAGGGGGGACAGGATAGCATCCTTCCAATATCTCAGGGGCTGCCACAAAGAAGAGGGAGTCAAGCTCTTCTCCAAAGTGCCTGAAGGCAGGACAAGAAGCAACGGATGGAAACCAACCAAGGAGAGAAGCAACCTGGAACTAAGGAGATTTTTTTTGACAGTGAGAACAATTAATCAGTGGAACTGCTTGCCTCCATTGTGGGTTGTAGGTGCTTCATCATTGGAGACTTTTAAGAAGAGACTGGATAGCTATTTGTCCAGAATCATATAGGATTTCCTGCTTGAGCAGGGGGTTGGACTAGATGACCACCAAGATCCATTCTGGCTATTATTCTGTATTCTGTGGACACCACAATGAAGTTTCTTCTCTGTTACAGTAGAAACTGTTGTGATAAGGAATCTAACCTCTCCTGAGAAGTTAGGTCTTCTTGTTACTTGGAGCTAATACAATCCTGGGTTGCATAAACAGAGGCATAGAATCAAGATCACGCGAAGTATTCGAACCGCTTTATAAAACCCTAGTGAGGCCACACCTGGAATACTGCAGCCAATTTTGGTCAGCATATCACAAAAAAGATGTTGAGAGTTTGGAAAAAAAATTCAGAGAAGAGCAACTAAGCTGATTCAAGGCCTGGAGACTAAAACATGCGAAGAACGGCTGCAGGACTTGGGTTTGGCTAGTCTAAAGAAAAGAAGAAATAGGGGAGACATGTTAGCAGTGTTCCAATATCTGAGGGGCTGCCACAAAGAAGAGGGGTCCAATTATTCTCCAAAGCACCAGAGGGAAGGACGAGAAACAATGGTTGGAAACTGACCAAAGAGAGAAACAACCTGGAATTGAGGAGAAACTTCCTAACAGTGAGGACAATCAACTAGTCAACAGCTTTGCCTTCAGAAATTGTGGGTGCTCCATCACTAGAGGTTTTTAAGAAGAGACTGGACAGTCACTTGTCTGTGACAGTATAGGTTCTCCTGCTGGAGCAGGGGGCTGGACTAGAAGACCTCCAAGGTCCCTTCCAGCTCTATTCTATTCTATTCTATTCTATTCTATTCTATTCTATTCTATTCTATTCTATTCTATTCTATTCTGTTCTGTTCTGTTCTGTTCTGTTCTGTTCTGCTCTGTTCTGCTCTGCTCTGCTCTGCTCTGCTCTGCTCTGCTCTGCTCTGCTCTGCTCTGCTCTATTCTATTCTTCCATTCCTATTCCTATTCCTATTCCTATTCCTATTCCTATTCCTATTCCTATTTCTATTTCTATTCTATTCTATTCTATTCTATTCTATTCTATTCTATTCTATTCTATTCTATTCTATTCTATTCTATTCTATTCTATTCTATTCTATTCTATTCTATTCTATTCTATTCCTCTCTCACTCTATTTATATCTATTGTATTCTAAGCATTTATACTACTTTGATGCTAGAAGGTGCTTGGAAAGCAATTATTTTTGGATTTTCTCTCTTTTAGTACAAGCATGCATACTTCAAACACTAGACATTTCTTCAGCACCTGCAGTGTTAGGTAAAAAGAGTAGGAAAACACATCTGGATGGGTTTCGGACAGCCAGTTTTGAACCCTAATGCCAAGGTAATGAAAGTTGCAATAGTAACATTTATAAGATTTTGGCACGTTTAACCTAGAGAGGAGAAGGCTCAGCAGAAGCATATTAGCAGTCTTCCAATTCATGAAGGACTGCCCCAGGACCAGAAGCGATGGATGGAAACTAATGAAGGAGAGATTCAACCTAGAGCTAAGGGGAAATTTCTCTAAGGAGAAATTAATTGTTAGAACAATTAATCAGTGGAACAGCCTGCCTCCAGAAGTTGTGGCTGCTCCAACACTGGGAGTTTTTAAGAAGAGATTGGACAACCATCTGTCTGAAAAGCTATAGGGTTTCCTGTAGGGTATAGGACTAGACTAGAAGACCTCCACAGCCCCTCCCAATTCTGTTATTCTGTTAAGTATGAGAACCAACAGGTAGAAGCTTAAAAGAGAGAGATTCAAACTCAAAATAAAGAGGGATTTTTCTGACTGAGATCTATGAAGCAGTGGAACCGCTGTGTCCTGGAGTCGTGGGGACTCTATCTCTGGAGGTCTTCTAGCAAACATTGGACAGCCTGTGATGGTCTGATCTGGACAAGGGGATGGATTAGAAGACCTGCAAAGTCTCTTCCATCCCTTTGATTCTAAGATTTTTGAAGGGGCACTTTGGCAGATTTTTTGGTCAAAGCCTTTATTTAAAGCAAGTCCTAGGAAGTTACATAAGGCTGGACTGTCAGTGGTTATAGCTGTCTTTCTCAGCAAGCCATCAGCAAGTCAGAAGCTTCTTGGATGAGAAGCGAAATGTCTTCAAAGAAAAACAAGAAGGTCCAGTTGCCTTGTGAAGAAGCACCTTTGGGGCAACCATGACCTGGAAATATTTGCCACTTCTGCGGTCCCCTAAACAGAGATTCTGAGGAGGAATTGGGTTCCTCTCCTTCTCAATGTCAATCTCTCTTTGCAATGTCTCCCCAAAAGAGGATGCTGGATGGACCATAGAGCAGCTCACCTTTGCTGGTTATCCCAGCTGGAGAAGACCAGCTGGGGCTCCAGTAGAGTCATGTTCTCCCCATCTTCTCCCACAATGAGATGAGAGCTGGCTCAGCCAAAGGTCTGCCCACGGAGCAGGAAGGGAGATGTTTAGAAGCTTGTTCTTACAAGAGAAGCAAGTCTCTCAGTTGTCTGTATGAACCACGGTAGATGATGGTCTTGGGGGAAAATGTTCCTTGGTGTATGGGCCCTAGGAATATTCCTGTCCTGGATCCTACCGGGAATAGAACTAGGAGGAGAAGCAGCAGCGATCCTCTGGGGCCAAACTATTTTGCTTGGAGACAAGTGAAGCCAGCTATCCTAGACAGGGAAGTTTGGTCGTGTTGAGGGAGGGGTGAGAAGGAAGGGAGCAAAGCACAGTATATATGATTTATGGCCTTAGAGAATGTCCATCTGTCCTCTCTGGGGTCAGATGTGACTCAGGACTTCATGGCTATCATGACAACCGTTGGCCTATCCTAGGTCATCCTAGGGCTTGACATGGGATGGTGGTCGCATACTTGGTTTGGCTTTCCTGTCAGAGCAGTGGTGTAATGGGATGTGTGAATGACCTTGGGGAAGGAAGGAGGGGAAGAGACGCTGCCTAGGAAACCATCAGAGAAGAGAGGCAGGAGACACGGTTGCTGAACAGTCAGGGGAAGAAACTTCGGAAGGATCTCCGCTAATGGATCAGATGGTTAAAAATGGTGATGGGAAGTTTGCATGTTGAGACTTTCAAGATTCTGTTAATGTAGCCTTATAATAAATTAACTCATCTTGTTGTGTCTCCTGTCTGGTTTACCTGGAAGGGCAATGTGATCTGGAACTGGGAGAGCTTTGAGATCTGTCATGGTCAGATCACATCCTGATTACCACAAGGTTCACCAGTGCTATTGTCCATCACAGGGACACAGGATCTATTAGATTGGCCTCACCTCAGGGAGACAGGATCTATTAGATTGGCCTCACTGATGGACCTGGATAGGTGTCGGAGGGAAGCGAAGGCTGTTCCTAGTGGTCTGCTGTACCCTCCGTGTGAGGTCTTGGTTATTGCTTGGAACAAGAGGGCCACTGAGGCACTGGATTGGAGTGCTCCTATGCGACCTTTCTTGTCTTTTGGATCCCATCAATGCCCATGGTTTACGGAAGAGTTGAGGAAGATGAAATGAGAAAAGAGACGTTTGGAGCATCACTGGGGCTTTATGAGGAACAAACTCAACCAGACGTGGGCTAAGGCGGTTATTAAGGTCTACTACATGGTGGTCAGGGTGAGGAAGTGACAATATTTCTCCAACCTTATTGTAGGACTCCCACGGACCTGTTACAGGTGACCTTGTGTTTGGTTGAGCTCATCCCTTGTTCCAAGCTCAAGCCAAGATCATTGTTTTCTTGCAGAGCTTCAGAATGGAACATTAGCACTACTGGATTAGTCCAGGATCTGGCTTAGATCAGTGTTTGAGTTCTCACAGGGGCTGACCAGCTACCTCTGAGATGCTCACAATATGATATGGAAGTGGAAAGAAGAGAATATTTGTAGGTTGAACTGTGAGGTCCTTGGTGCTCTCTGAGCTTGGTGGTTTTCTTGAAGGTGAATCATTTACCAAACTTGGTAAAATCATCAGTGTTGGAAGGGAGGGGAATTTGCTTCTGGCATTCCCTACTAGCACTGATGATGTTCCCTAGTTGGGTCACGAAACATCTTCAAGAAAATAACCAAGCTCAGAGGGCACCAAGGACCCCACAGTCCTCCTCCTCCTCCTCCTCCTCCTCCTCCTCCTCCTCCTCCTCCTCCTCCTCCTCCTCCTCCTCCTCTTCCTCCTCCTCCTCCTCCTCTTTCTTCCTCCTCCTCACAGTAATGATATACGCCTAGGTTCGGTCATAATACACTGCAGAAAAATCCAAGCTCGGAGTGCAAACCAAGGACTACACAGTCCTCCTCCGCCTCCTCCTCCTCCTCCTCCTCCTCCTCCTCCTCTCCTCCTCCTCCTCCTCCTCCTCTCTCCTCCCTTAATGGTATAGGCCCTAGTTAGGTTCATAAAACACCTGCAAGAAAACTACAGCTCGAGGGCACCAAGGACCCCACAGTCCTCCTCCTCCTCCTCCTCCTCCTCCTCCTCCTCCTCCCATAAATGGTAACCCTAGTTTAGTCATAAAACATCTGCAAGAAAAACCTAGCTCAGCTCAGAGAGCACACCAAGGACTACAAATTCGCTCCTCTTCTCCTCCTCTCCTCCTCTCCTCCTCCTCCTCCTCCTACCTCCTCCTCCTCCTCCTCCTCCTCCTCCTCCGCCTTACATTAATGATATACCCTAGTTAGGTCATAAAACATCTGCAAGAAGACAAGCTCAGACAGCACCAGTGACCCCACAGATATGGAAATTCTCCCATCTTTCCCCATTGTCCTTTTACATCTGGATTAGGAGACAAAGAGGAATAAAACCCAACAGTTTGGGAATATTTTTATTTATGTTTACTTTATTAACCCAATTTATACAGTCTCTCATCTGTCCAAGACGTTCCAGGCACTGAACAAGATAAAAATAATAATAATAAAAGAGGGACTAGAAGGTCCCTTCCAACTCGGTGTTCCGTAAACCCACCCTCGGTTCGCTTGGAGCCCTAATCTAGTGCTGGGTGTTGAATGAGTTTTTATTCAGCTGCAACATCCCCTCCACAGGCAGTCCTTGACTTAATGACAGTTCATTTAGTGGCCATTCAAAGTTACAACAGCACTGAAAAAAGTGACATGACCCTTTTTCACACGTATGACCGTTGCCGCCTCCCCCTGGTCACGGGATCAAAATTCAGACGCTTGGGAACTGACTCGCATTTATGACCGTCGCAGTGTCCCCGGGTCAGGTGGTCCCTTTTTGCAACATTCTGACAAGCAAAGTCCATGGGGAAGCCGGATTCAGTTAGCAACTGCAAGGATTCACTTAACAACTGTGGCAAGAAGGGTTGTAAAATGGAACCAAGTTCACTTAACAAATGCCTCACTTAGCAACAAAAATTTGGGGCTCAATTGTCGTAAGCCAAGGACTCCCTGTACTCACGATCTTACAACAATCTCCATTTCTTTTCTCTTGAGGGTGGTTTTGCAAGTGCCGTAAGATAGTCTACCGCAGTTCATGCGCACAGCTTTCATTTTTCTTGGGGAGCAGAAACACAACGTGAAATTCAACAATGCCCACAAGGCCCCAAATGAAGGCTAGGCCGTCTTCCGGCAGAGAAGAATCTTCCTCAGGGCCCCCTTCACCTCCGTGTTGCGGAGGCTGTAGATCAAAGGGTTCAGCAGGGGGTTGATGATACAAAACATGGTGGAGATCAAGGTGTCCACCTCTAGAGAGTAGCCAGCACTGGGCTGGTTGTAGTTGACAAAAGCGTTTCCAAGGCAGACAATTACGACAGCAAGGTGTGAGGCGCAAGTGGAGAAGGCTTTGCGCCTGCCGGTGTTCGAACGGATCCGCAAAATGCAGGCCAGAATGTAGAAGTAGGACAGGACGATGAAGAGAACAGGGACGAGGCCCACAAAGATGCTGGTGACGTGATTGGTCAATTCGTTGACCCAGGAATCACTGCAGGTAATTTTTAGGAATGGGGGGACATCACAAAAGATGTGAGGAACATTGTTGTTTCCACAAAAGTCCAACCTGGAGGCCAGAGCAATGTGGATGGTGGAGTCCAGGAAGCCCCAGAGCCAAATGGCCACAGACAGCTGGACGCACAACTTGCCCCGCATCAGGTGGGCATAGTGCAAAGGCTGGCAGATGGCAGCATAGCGGTCATAGGCCATGATGGCCAGCAATGCCGGCTCACATCCCGCAAAGCCAATCAGAAAGAAGGCTTGTGCCAGGCACTGGTTGTAGGAGATGGTGTATTCCTGGCGTAAGAGGTTCACCAGGATCTTTGGTACCACCACAGAAGAAAGGCAAACATCCAAGCAGGAGAGCTGGCTGAGGAAGAAGTACATGGGGGTGTGAAGACGGGAATCCAGGAGAACCAGGGTTACGATCATGAGGTTGCCCAACAGAGTGACCAGATAGGCAGCCAGGAACACCAAGAAAAAATGGACGTGGTGTCTCTGGAATATGGAGAATGCCAGGAAGATAAATTCTGTCTCCTGTGTTTGGTTGTGGGAATCCATCAGGAAGAAAATGGACAGCTGGGAAGAGAGAAATGGGCATGTGGAGAAATTAGAATTAACTATAGGGTGAGATGAGTTAGATTGTTGAGCTGGGGGATCAGAACCTATTTCTCCTCCTGCATTCTTGGGCTTCGACCTGCTCAGAAGCTCTGAGGAACATCCCTTCCAAGCTCTGCATCAGAACCACATTCCATAAAGAGGAAAAGTGACTTATCATGGGAAGATGACCCAGTATGGAATATAGATGGTCTGTGGACCATCCTGCCTTCTCCAACCCTTGTGTCCTGAAGGTGACATTATGACTCTTTAAGCTGGACCAAAACATTTTTATTTTAGTCACTCAGGAAGTCACAAGCCTACAGACAGACATGATAGTGGGACATCTTGATTTTCCAGTGGGTCCTACTCCTTTCCCTGCCAACTGATCTTCTGCCAAAGAGCACCCACAATTCATGGAGAAGACTGTGAACAAGATCCACGTTCAAGATGCGTGTAACTAGTTTTGGTTGCTGCGATAAAAAAAAAAGATTTTGAAACTCTAGAAAGAGTACAAAGAAGCAACAAAGATGATTAAGAGACTGGAGGCTAAAACATACAAAGAACGGTTGCTGGAATTGGGTATGTCTAGTTTAATGAAGAGAAGGACGAGGGGGGACAGGATAGCATCCTTCCAATATCTCAGGGGCTGCCACAAAGAAGAGGGAGTCAAGCTCTTCTCCAAAGTGCCTGAAGGCAGGACAAGAAGCAACGGATGGAAACCAACCAAGGAGAGAAGCAACCTGGAACTAAGGAGATTTTTTTTGACAGTGAGAACAATTAATCAGTGGAACTGCTTGCCTCCATTGTGGGTTGTAGGTGCTGCATCATTGGAGACTTTTAAGAAGAGACTGGATAGCTATTTGTCCAGAATCATATAGGATTTCCTGCTTGAGCAGGGGGTTGGACTAGATGACCACCAAGATCCATTCTGGCTATTATTCTGTATTCTGTGGACACCACAATGAAGTTTCTTCTCTGTTACAGTAGAAACTGTTGTGATAAGGAATCTAACCTCTCCTGAGAAGTTAGGTCTTCTTGTTACTTGGAGCTAATACAATCCTGGGTTGCATAAACAGAGGCATAGAATCAAGATCACGCGAAGTATTCGAACCGCTTTATAAAACCCTAGTGAGGCCACACCTGGAATACTGCAGCCAATTTTGGTCAGCATATCACAAAAAAGATGTTGAGAGTTTGGAAAAAAAATTCAGAGAAGAGCAACTAAGCTGATTCAAGGCCTGGAGACTAAAACATGCGAAGAACGGCTGCAGGACTTGGGTTTGGCTAGTCTAAAGAAAAGAAGAAATAGGGGAGACATGATAGCAGTGTTCCAATATCTGAGGGGCTGCCACAAAGAAGAGGGGTCCAATTATTCTCCAAAGCACCAGAGGGAAGGACGAGAAACAATGGTTGGAAACTGACCAAAGAGAGAAACAACCTGAAATTGAGGAGAAACTTCCTAACAGTGAGGACAATCAACTAGTCAACAGCTTTGCCTTCAGAAATTGTGGGTGCTCCATCACTAGAGGTTTTTAAGAAGAGACTGGACAGTCACTTGTCTGTGACAGTATAGGTTCTCCTGCTGGAGCAGGGGGCTGGACTAGAAGACCTCCAAGGTCCCTTCCAGCTCTATTCTATTCTATTCTATTCTATTCTATTCTATTCTATTCTATTCTATTCTATTCTATTCTATTCTATTCTATTCTATTCTGTTCTGTTCTGTTCTGTTCTGTTCTATTCTGTTCTGTTCTGTTCTGTTCTGTTCTGTTCTGCTCTGCTCTGTTCTGCTCTGCTCTGCTCTGCTCTGCTCTGCTCTACTCTGCTCTACTTTATTCTATTCTTCCATTCCTATTTCTATTTCTATTTCTATTTCTATTTCTATTTCTATTTCTATTTCTATTTCTATTTCTATTTCTATTTCTATTTCTATTTCTATTCTATTCTATTCCTCTCTCACTCTATTTATATCTATTGTATTCTAAGCATTTATACTACTTTGATGCTAGAAGGTGCTTGGAAAGCAATTATTTTTGGATTTTCTCTCTTTTAGTACAAGCATGCATACTTCAAACACTAGACATTTCTTCAGCACCTGCAGTGTTAGGTAAAAAGAGTAGGAAAACACATCTGGATGGGTTTCGGACAGCCAGTTTTGAACCCTAATGTCAAGGTAATGAAAGTTGCAATAGTAACATTTATAAGATTTTGGCACGTTTAACCTAGAGAGGAGAAGGCTCAGCAGAAGCATATTAGCAGTCTTCCAATTCATGAAGGACTGCCCCAGGACCAGAAGCGATGGATGGAAACTAATGAAGGAGAGATTCAACCCAGAGCTAAGGGGAAATTTCTCTAAGGAGAAATTAATTGTTAGAACAATTAACCAGTGGAACAGCCTGCCTCCAGAAGTTGTGGCTGCTCCAACACTGGGAGTTTTTAAGAAGAGATTGGACAGGCATCTGTCTGAAATGCTATGGGGTTTCCTGTAGGGTATAGGACTAGACTAGAAGACCTCCACAGCCCCTCCCAACTCTGTTATTCTGTTAAGTATGAGAACCAACAGGTAGAAGCTTAAAAGAGAGAGATTCAAACTCAAAATAAAGAGGGATTTTTCTGACTGAGATCTATGAAGCAGTGGAACCGCTGCGTCCTGGAGTCGTGGGGACTCTATCTCTGGAGGTCTTCTAGCAAACATTGGACAGCCTGTGATGGTCTGATCTGGACAAGGGGATGGATTAGAAGACCTGCAAAGTCTCTTCCATCCCTTTGATTCTAAGATTTTTGAAGGGGCACTTTGGCAGATGTTTTGGTCAAAGCCTCTATTTAAAGCAAGTCCTAGGAAGTTACATAAGGCTGGACTGTCAGTGGTTATAGCTGTCTTTCTCAGCAAGCCATCAGCAAGTCAGAAGCTTCTTGGATGAGAAGCGAAATGTCTTCAAAGAAAAACAAGAAGGTCCAGTTGCCTTGTGAAGAAGCACCTTTGGGGCAACCATGACCTGGAAATATTTGCCACTTCTGAGGTCCCCTAAACAGAGATTCTGAGGAGGAATTGGGTTCCTCTCCTTCTCAATGTCAATCTCTCCTTGCAATGTCTCCCCAAAAGAGGATGCTGGATGGACCATAGAGCAGCTCACCTTTGCTGGTTATCCCAGCTGGAGAAGACCAGCTGGGGCTGCAGTAGAGTCATGTTCTCCCCATCTTCTCCCACAATGAGATGAGAGCTGGCTCAGCCAAAGGTCTGCCCACGGAGCAGGAAGGGAGATGTTTAGAAGCTTGTTCTTACAAGAGAAGCAAGTCTCTCAGTTGTCTGTATGAACCACGGTAGATGATGGTCTTGGGGGAAAATGTTCCTTGGTGTATGGGCCCTAGGAATATTCCTGTCCTGGATCCTACCGGGAATAGAACTAGGAGGAGAAGCAGCAGAGATCCTCTGGGGCCAAACTATTTTGCTTGGAGACAAGTGAAGCCAGCTATCCTAGACAGGGAAGTTTGGTCGTGTTGAGGGAGGGGTGAGAAGGAAGGGAGCAAAGCACAGTGTATATATATTTTTTCCTTTCAGATTTGAAGCCTAGAAGTGGAATACCCCAGATTTATGGCCTTAGAGAATGTCCATCTGTCCTCTCTGGGGTCAGATGTGACTCAGGACTTCATGGCTATCATGGCAACCGTTGGCCTATCCTAGATCATCCTAGGGCTTGACATGGGATGGTGGTCACATACTTGGTTTGGCTTTCCTGTCAGAGCAGTGGTGTAATGGGATGTGTGAATGACCTTGGGGAAGGAAGGAGTCCTTGTCCTTTTACATCTGGATTTGGAGACAAAGAGGAATAAAACCCAACAGTTTGGGAATATTTTTATTTATGTTTACTTTATTAACCCAATTTATACAGTCTCTCATCTGTCCAAGAAGTTCCAGGTACTGAACAAGCTAAAAATAATAATAATAAAAGAGGGACTAGAAGGTCCCTTCCAACTCTGTGTTCCGTAAACCCACCCTCGGTTCGCTTGGAGCCCTAATCTAGTGCTGGGTGTTGAATGAGTTTTTATTCAGCTGCAACATCCCCTCCACAGGCAGTCCTTGACTTAACGACAGTTCATTTAGTGGCCATTCAAAGTTACAACAGCACTGAAAAAAGTGACATGACCCTTTTTCACACGTATGACCGTTGCCGCCTCCCCCTGGTCACGGGATCAAAATTCAGACGCTTGGCCACTGACTCACATTTATGGGTCAGGTGGTCCCTTTTTGCAACATTCTGACAAGCAAAGTCCATGGGGAAGGCGGATTCAGTTAGCAACTGCAAGGATTCACTTAACAACTGTAGCAAGAAGGGTTGTAAAATGGAGCCAAGTTCACTTAACAAATGCCTCACTTAGCAACAAAAATTTGGGGCTCAATTGTCGTAAGCTGAGGACTCCCTGTACTCACGATCTTACAACAATCTCCATTTCTTTTCTCTTGAGGGTGGTTTTGCAAGCACCCTAAGATAGTCTACTCTACCGCAGTTCATGCGCACAGCTTTCATTTTTCTTGGGGAGCAGAAACACAACGTGAAATTCAACAATGCCCACAAGGCCCCAAATGAAGGCTAGGCCGTCTTCCGGCAGAGAAGAATCTTCCTCAGGGCCACCTTCACCTCCGTGTTGCGCAGGCTGTAGATCAAAGGGTTCAGCAGGGGGTTGATGATACAAAACATGGTGGAGATCAAGGTGTCCACCTCTAGAGAGTAGCCAGCACTGGGCTGGTTGTAGTTGACAAAAGCGTTTCCAAGGCAGACAATTACGACAGCAAGGTGTGAGGCGCAAGTGGAGAAGGCTTTGCGCCTGCCGGTGTTCGAACGGATCCGCAAAATGCAGGCCAGAATGTAGAAGTAGGACAGGACGATGAAGAGAACAGGGACGAGGCCCACAAAGATGCTGGTGACGTGATTGGTCAATTCGTTGACCCAGGAATCACTGCAGGTAATTTTTAGGAATGGGGGGACATCACAAAAGATGTGAGGAACATTGTTGTTTCCACAAAAGTCCAACCTGGAGGCCAGAGCAATGTGGATGGTGGAGTCCAGGAAGCCCCAGAGCCAAATGGCCACAGACAGCTGGACGCACAACTTGCCCCGCATCAGGTGGGCATAGTGCAAAGGCTGGCAGATGGCAGCATAGCGGTCATAGGCCATGACGGCCAGCAATGCCGGCTCACATCCCGCAAAGCCAATCAGAAAGAAGGCTTGTGCCAGGCACTGGTTGTAGGAGATGGTGTATTCCTGGCGTAAGAGGTTCACCAGGATCTTTGGTACCACCACAGAAGAAAGGCAAACATCCAAGCAGGAGAGCTGGCTGAGGAAGAAGTACATGGGGGTGTGAAGACGGGAATCCAGGAGAACCAGGGTTACGATCATGAGGTTGCCCAACAGAGTGACCAGATAGGCAGCCAGGAACACCAAGAAAAAATGGACGTGGTGTCTCTGGAATATGGAGAATGCCAGGAAGATAAATTCTGTCTCCTGTGTTTGGTTGTGGGAATCCATCAGGAAGAAAATGGACAGCTGGGAAGAGAGAAATGGGCATGTGGAGAAATTAGAATTAACTATAGGGTGAGATCAGATAGATTGTTGAGCTGGGGGATCAGAACCTATTTCTCCTCCTGCATTCTTGGGCTTCGACTTGCTGAGAAGCTCTGAGGAACATCCCTTCCAAGCTCTGCATCAGAACCACATTCCATAAAGAGGAAAAGTGACTTATCATGGGAAGATGACCCAGTATGGAATATAGATGGTCTGTGGACCATCCTGCCTTCTCCAACCCTTGTGTCCTGAAGGTGACATTATGACTCTTTAAGCTGGACCAAAACGTTTTTATTTTAGTCACTCAGGAAGTCACAGGCCTACAGACAGACATGATAGTGGGACATCTTAATTTTCCAGTGGGTCCTACTCCTTTCCCTGCCAACTGATCTTCTGCCAAAGAGCACCCACAATTCATGGAGAAGACTGTGAACAAGATCCACGTTCAAGATGCGTGTATCTAGTTTTGGTTGCTGCGATAAAAAAAAGATTTTGAGACTCTAGAAAGAGTACAAAGAAGCAACAAAGATGATTAAGAGACTGGAGGCTAAAACATACAAAGAACGGTTGCTGGAACTGGGTATGTCTAGTTTAATGAAGAGAAGGACGAGGGGGGACAGGATAGCATCCTTCCAATATCTCAGGGGCTGCCACAAAGAAGAGGGAGTCAAGCTCTTCTCCAAAGTGCCTGAAGGCAGGACAAGAAGCAACGGATGGAAACCAACCAAGGAGAGAAGCAACCTAGAACTAAGGAGAATTTTTTTGACAGTGACAACAATTAATCAGTGGAACTGCTTGCCTCCATTGTGGGTTGTAGGTGCTCCATCACTGGAGACTTTTAAGAAGAGACTGGATAGCTATTTGTCCAGAATCATATAGGATTTCCTGCTTGAGCAGGGTGTTGGACTAGATGACCACCAAGATCCATTCTGGCTATTATTCTGTATTCTGTGGACACCACAATGAAGTTTCTTCTCTGTTACAGTAGAAACTGTTGTGATAAGGAATCTAACCTCTCCTGAGAAGTTAGGTCTTCTTGTTACTTGGAGCTAATACAATCCTGGGTTGCATAAACAGAGGCATAGAATCAAGATCACGCGAAGTATTCGTACCGCTTTATAAAACCCTAGTGAGGCCACACCTGGAATACTGCAGCCAATTTTGGTCAGCATATCACAAAAAAGATGTTGAGAGTTTGGGAAAAAAAATTCAGAGAAGAGCAACTAAGCTGATCCAAGGCCTGGAGACTAAAACATGCGAAGAACGGCTGCAGGACTTGGGTTTGGCTAGTCTAAAGAAAAGAAGAAATAGGGGAGACATGATAGCAGTGTTCCAATATCTGAGGGGCTGCCACAAAGAAGAGGGGTCCAATTATTCTCCAAAGCACCAGAGGGAAGGACGAGAAACAATGGTTGGAAACTGACCAAAGAGAGAAACAACCTGGAATTGAGGAGAAACTTCCTAACAGTGAGGACAATCAACTAGTCAACAGCTTTGCCTTCAGAAATTGTGGGTGCTCCATCACTAGAGGTTTTTAAGAAGAGACTGGACTCACTTGTCTGTGACAGTATAGGTTCTCCTGCTAGAGCAGGGGGCTGGACTAGAAGACCTCCAAGGTCCCTTCCAGCTCTATTCTGTTCTGTTCTGTTCTGTTCTGCTCTGTTCTGCTCTGCTCTGCTCTGCTCTGCTCTGCTCTACTCTACTCTACTTTATTCTATTCTTCCATTCCTATTTCTATTTCTATTTCTATTCTATTCTATTCTATTCTATTCTATTCTATTCTATTCTATTCTATTCTATTCTATTCTATTCTATTCTATTCTATTCTATTCTATTCTATTCTATTCTATTCTATTCCTCTCTCACTCTATTTATATCTATTGTATTCTAAGCATTTATACTACTTTGATGCTAGAAGGTGCTTGGAAAGCAATTATTTTTGGACTTTCTCTCTTTTAGTACAAGCATGCATACTTCAAACACTAGACATTTCTTCAGCACCTGCAGTGTTAGGTAAAAAGAGTAGGAAAACACATCTGGATGGCTTTCAGACAGCCAGTTTTGAACCCTAATGTCAAGGTAATGAAAGTTGCAATAGTAACATTTATAAGATTTTGGCACGTTTAACCTAGAGAGGAGAAGGCTCAGCAGAAACATATTAGCAGTCTTCCAATTCATGAAGGACTGCCCCAGGACCAGAAGCGATGGATGGAAACTAATGAAGGAGAGATTCAACCTAGAGCTAAGGGGAAATTTCTCTAAGGAGAAATTAATTGTTAGAACAATTAACCAGTGGAACAACCTGCCTCCAGAAGTTGTGGCTGCTCCAACACTGGGAGTTTTTAAGAAGAGATTGGACAGGCATTTGTCTGAAATGGTATGGGGTTTCCTATAGGGTATAGGACTAGACTAGAAGACCTCCACAGTCCCTCCCAATTCTGTTATTCTGTTAAGTATGAGAACCAACAGGTAGAAGCTTAAAAGAGAGAGATTCAAACTCAAAATAAAGAGGGATTTTTCTGACTGAGATCTATGAAGCAGTGGAACCGCTGCATCCTGGAGTCGTGGGGACTCTTATCTCTGGAGGTCTTCTAGCAAACATTGGACAGCCTGTGATGGTCTGATCTGGACAAGGGATTGGATTAGAAGACCTGCAAAGTCTCTTCCATCCCTTTGATTCTAAGATTTTTGAAGGGGCACTTTGGCAGATTTTTTGGTCAAAGCCTCTATTTAAAGCAAGTCCTAGGAAGTTACATAAGGCTGGGCTGTCAGTGGTTATAGCTGTCTTTCTCAGCAAGCCATCAGCAAGTCAGGAGCTTCTTGGATGAGAAGCGAAATGTCTTCAAAGAAAAACAAGAAGGTCCAGTTGCCTTGTGAAGAAGCACCTTTGGGGCAACCATGACCTGGAAATATTTGCCACTTCTGAGGTCCCCTAAACAGAGATTCTGAGGAGGAACTGGGTTCCTCTCCTTCTCAATGTCAATCTCTCCTTGCAATGTCTCCCCCAAAGAGGATGCTGGATGGACCATAGAGCAGCTCACCTTTGCTGGTTATCCCAGCTGGAGAAGACCAGCTGGGGCTCAAGTAGAGTCATGTTCTCCCCATCTTCTCCCACAATGAGATGAGAGCTGGCTCAGCCAAAGGTCTGCCCACGGAGCAGGAAGGGAGATGTTTAGAAGCTTGTTCTTACAAGAGAAGCAAGTCTCTCAGTTGTCTGTATGAACCACGGTGGATGATGGTCTTGGGGGAAAATGTTCCTTGGTGTATGGGCCCTAGGAATATTCCTGTCCTGGATCCTACCGGGAATAGAACTAGGAGGAGAAGCAGCAGAGATCCTCTGGGGCCAAACTATTTTGCTTGGAGACAAGTGAAGCCAGCTATCCTAGACAGGGAAGTTTGGTCGTGTTGAGGGAGGGGTGAGAAGGAAGGGAGCAAAGCACAGTGTATATATATTTTTTCCTTTCAGATTTGAAGCCTAGAAGTGGAATACCCCAGATTTATGGCCTTAGAGAATGTCCATCTGTCCTCTCTGGGGTCAGATGTGACTCAGGACTTCATGGCTATCATGACAACCGTTGGCCTATCCTAGGGCTTGACATGGGATGGTGGTCACATACTTGGTTTGGCTTTCCTGTCAGAGCAGTGGTGTAATGGGATGTGTGAATGACCTTGGGGAAGGAAGGAATCCTTGTCCTTTTACATCTGGATTTGGAGACAAAGAGGAATAAAACCCAACAGTTTGGGAATATTTTTATTTATGTTTACTTTATTAACCCAATTTATACAGTCTCTCATCTGTCCAAGACGTTCCAGGCACTGAACAAGATAAAAATAATAATAATAAAAGAGGGACTAGAAGGTCCCTTCCAACTCGGTGTTCCGTAAACCCACCCTCGGTTCGCTTGGAGCCCTAATCTAGTGCTGGGTGTTGAATGAGTTTTTATTCAGCTGCATCATCCCCTCCACAGGCAGTCCTTGACTTAACGACAGTTCATTTAGTGGCCATTCAAAGTTACAACAGCACTGAAAAAAGTGACATGACCCTTTTTCACACTTATGACCGTTGCCGCCTCCCCCTGGTCATGGGATCAAAATTCACACGCTTGGGAACTGACTCGCATTTATGACCGTCGCAGTGTCCCCGGGTCAGGTGGTCCCTTTTTGCAACATTCTGACAAGCAAAGTCCATGGGGAAGCCGGATTCAGTTAGCAACTGCAAGGATTCACTTAACAACTGTGGCAAGAAGGGTTGTAAAATGGAGCCAAGTTCACTTAACAAATGCCTCACTTAGCAACAAAAATTTGGGGCTCAATTGTCGTAAGCCGAGGACTCCCTGTACTCACGATCTTACAACAATCTCCATTTCTTTTCTCTTGAGGGTGGTTTTGCAAGCACCCTAAGATAGTCTACTCTACCGCAGTTCATGCGCACAGCTTTCATTTTTCTTGGGGAGCAGAAACACAACGTGAAATTCAACAATGCCCACAAGGCCCCAAATGAAGGCTAGGCCGTCTTCCGGCAGAGAAGAATCTTCCTCAGGGCCACCTTCACCTCCGTGTTGCGGAGGCTGTAGATCAAAGGGTTCAGCAGGGGGCTGATGATACAAAACATGGTGGAGATCAAGGTGTCCACCTCTAGAGAGTAGCCAGCACTGGGCTGGTTGTAGTTGACAAAAGCGTTTCCAAGGCAGACAATTACGACAGCAAGGTGTGAGGCGCAAGTGGAGAAGGCTTTGCGCCTGCCGGTGTTGGAACGGATCCTCAAAATGCAGGCCAGAATGTAGAAGTAGGACAGGACGATGAAGAGAACAGGGACGAGGCCCACAAAGATGCTGGTGACGTGATTGGTCAATTCGTTGACCCAGGAATCACTGCAGGTAATTTTTAGGAATGGGGGGACATCACAAAAGATGTGAGGAACATTGTTGTTTCCACAAAAGTCCAACCTGGAGGCCAGAGCAACGTGGATGGTGGAGTCCAGGAAGCCCCAGAGCCAAATGGCCACAGACAGCTGGACGCACAACTTGCCCCGCATCAGGTGGGCATAGTGCAAAGGCTGGCAGATGGCAGCATAGCGGTCATAGGCCATGACGGCCAGCAATGCCGGCTCACATCCCGCAAAGCCAATCAGGAAGAAGGCTTGTGCCAGGCACTGGTTGTAGGAGATGGTGTATTCCTGGCGTAAGAGGTTCACCAGGATCTTTGGTACCACCACAGAAGAAAGGCAAACATCCAAGCAGGAGAGCTGGCTGAGGAAGAAGTACATGGGGGTGTGAAGACGGGAATCCAGGAGAATTAAGATTATAATCATGATGTTGCTCATCAGAGTGGCCAAATAAGCAGCAAGCAGCACCAGGAAAAGGTGGGTTTTGTAGCTCAGCAGGTGGGAGAAACCCAGGAAGAGGAACTCGGTCACTCGTGTTTGGTTTTGTGCATTCATGGGGAAGAAAATGTACAGCTGAGAAGAGAGAAAAAGGCACGTGAAGAAAGCAAAGAAGGTCAGTGGACTTTGGAAAATGCACGTAAAAAGTAAAATTAGGGGGTCCTTGGTACTCTTTGAGTTTGGCTGTTTCCTTGAAAGTGTTTCATTACCCAAAGTAGGTAACATCATCAGGGCTAGTGAAATCACATCGCTAGCATTGATGATGTTACCTAGTTTGGTAATGAAATATCTGCAAGAAACCACCAAGCTCAGAGAACAACAAAGACCGCATTGTCATTGTCATTGTCATTGTCATTGTCATTGTCATTCTCCTCCTCCTCCTCCTCCTCCTCCTCCTCCTCTCTCCTCCTCCTCCTCCTCCTCCTCCTCCTCCTTCTTTCTTCCACTCTGCAAACCCCACTCCCTTCTAGCAGTGATGAAGTTACCTAGTGGGGTCTGAAACGTCTGCAAGAAAATTCTAGCATTGATGATGTTACCTGTTGGGTCATGAACGTCTGCAAGAAAAGCCCAAGCTCAGAGAGCACCAATGACCGCACAGTCCTCCTCCTCATCCCTCCTCCTCCTCCTCTCTCCTCCTCCTCCTCCTCCTCCTCCTCCTCCTCCTCCTTTCTTTCCTCCACTCTGCAAACCCCACTCCCTTCTAGCATTGATGATGTTACCTAGTTGGGTCATGAAACGTCTGCAAGAAAACAGCCAAGCTCAGAGCACCAAGGACCCTTGGTTTTATTCCTGAGCTACAAATATTCTCCTTTATTGGTTGTTAAGACCAGCTAAATGGCTCAAGCTTCTTTCTGTCATGGATTTCATTAAAAAAGGTCAACCCCTGGGCTAGAGGTGTGCAATCTGAAGTTAACCCCAAGGTGGACAATGCAGGTCAGATGGACCAGGTAATTTTATTGAAAACAGGTTGCATTTAATCCCCTCATTTCAATCCTGAGCTACATATACTGTATTCTCCTTCAGAAGTAAAATTACAATGTCATTATTTGAGGTCTCCATGGGGGGATGAAATTTTAGAGATCTCCTCCACTCAGTGAAGACCTAATTCCTCAAGATATTTGGATTAGAATTAGATGCAAGAAAAATTGGGTGTCCAGACCCAATGGAGCCGAGCTTAATTTTCTCCCTTCATTTCTGGAGAATTCGGTATGCAATCTCTGAGGAACATCTCTTCCAAGCTTGATATCAGAACCAGATTCTTACTGGGGAAAGAAGGACCTGGTAATGGGATAGCTTTGATTTTCCAATATTGGAACATTGCCTGTTTATATACTCCAGCTTCTTTTGTTATAGGAGAGGCAAAGGAACCTGAGGCGATCCAGATCCAAGATAGTTAAACCAACAACTTCGTGGAACACAAGTCAAATATGGATTGTACATTGATGTTAGCCATGGTAGCAAGGTATGTATGTAAGTTTCCAACTCCTAGCTTTTAACCAGGGAGCTGTTTTCTCCGTTTAATGTCCATTTGGAGCAGCAGTTCCACCTAAGAAGGATGGGAGAGGCTGGATGGGTAGAAAATTACAAGTTGTGATCTATTGTGAGTCTCACGCAGAGAAAGGACCTGGCCACTTCTAAGATTCCCTAGATGGAGATTCCTGGTTCCTCCTTCTTAAGGGACAAAATCTCCTTTTAACGCCACCCCATCCCAACGGAAAGAGAATCCTTTTATATAACAAGTTTTATTGATTTTTTTTTGTTTTACAACCAAGTGCTTAGGACTCATCGTGGAGATAGGGCACTCCATAGAACAAAGTAAAAAATATAATCATACATGAACAATTTAAAATACTTCTTTAAAGTTTCCCTCTCTATTTTATCAATCAAAAAAAGAAAAAAAGAAAAAAGAAAAACAAGAACAAAGAACAAAAACTATCAATAATATTTCCACTTGTTTTCAGGCTTAACTAACTTCCATTAACATATTCCAATTTGGCCTTACATAAACATATAGTATACAATTCGGGTATCCATATAATGTAAATTGTTTCTAACATATACATATTACTCCAATTATACACTTTATACTTCTCAATTAAATTCTATCTCTTATTCTATTCTATTTCACATACATATTTTATAAATGAACATGACTTTAATTATTTTAAAACCATTTTTACATTTTACATTTTAGCCTAAATTATTTTTAATTATTTCTAAAATAGACATATAACTATTATATATATATATATATATATATTAGTATTTCTCAACTATATTTTATTTCCTGTATTCTATCAAATATTTTTATAACTCAATCCAACATTCAATCATTGTAAATAAAGATATCAGAAATATTTCACCAATCTCAATCCAACTCCTTTAATTTTAACTTTTCCAATTTTCCATGATTGCTATTCCAGACCATAATCAAATCCATAATTACATCAATATTCACTCAGACTAAAATCTTAAACTAAAAATCTCAAAAATATTAGCTCAATCAAAGTCTCTATAGGCCATTTTACCCGTCAGATAAAGTTTTAACACACATTTTTAAACCTAATTCTAGATTTCTAGATCTATGAAGCAGTGGAACTGCTGTGTCCTGGAGTCGTGGGGACTCTATCTCTGGAGGTCTTCTAGCAAACATCGGACAGCCTGTGATGGTCTGATCTGGACAAGCGGATGGATTAGAAGACCTGCAAAGTCTCTTCCATCCCTTTGATTCTAAGATTTTTGAAGGGGCACTTTGGCAGATTTTTTGGTCAAAGCCTTTATTTAAAGCAAGTCCTAGGAAGTTACATAAGGCTGGACTGTCAGTGGTTATAGCTGTCTTTCTCAGCAAGCCATCAGCAAGTCAGAAGCTTCTTGGATGAGAAGCGAAATGTCTTCAAAGAAAAACAAGAAGGTCCAGTTGCCTTGTGAAGAAGCACCTTTGGGGCAACCATGACCTGGAAATATTTGCCACTTCTGCGGTCCCCTAAACAGAGATTCTGAGGAGGAATTGGGTTCCTCTCCTTCTCAATGTCAATCTCTCCTTGCAATGTCTCCCCCAAAGAGGATGCTGGATGGACCATAGAGCAGCTCACCTTTGCTGGTTATCCCAGCTGGAGAAGACCAGCTGGGGCTCAAGTAGAGTCATGTTCTCCCCATCTTCTCCCACAATGAGATGAGAGCTGGCTCAGCCAAAGGTCTGCCCACGGAGCAGGAAGGGAGATGTTTAGAAGCTTGTTCTTACAAGAGAAGCAAGTCTCTCAGTTGTCTGTACGAACCACGGTGGATGATGGTCTTGGGGGAAAATGTTCCTTGGTGTATGGGCCCTAGGAATATTCCTGTCCTGGATCCTACCGGGAATAGAACTAGGAGGAGAAGCAGCAGAGATCCTCTGGGGCCAAACTATTTTGCTTGGAGACAAGTGAAGCCAGCTATCCTAGACAGGGAAGTTTAGTTGTGTTGAGGGAGGGGTGAGAAGGAAGGGAGCAAAGCACAGTATATATATATATTTTCCTTTCAGATTTGAAACCTAGAAGTGGAATACCCCAGATTTATGGCCTTAGAGAATGTCCATTGCCCTGGGACAAAAGTTACATAATCTCAAAGAAATGGTGGAATAGAATCATTAAATAAAGGATGCGAAAGGAGGGATGAAATGAAGCGGGAATGACAAAAATTAAAATAACTTTTTAAATTATTTTAAATAATTAAATAATATTGTTGAATTGTCCCATGGCGAGTGGTCTCACAGCAAGCTGACCGCAGTGGGTTCTCCCGTGGCAAGTTGGCCAGGATGAATTGTTCTGTGGTGACAATTATCCCACAGCAAGTTGGCTGTGGTGAGTTGTCCCATTCTACCCGAGTAGGTCCTCCACCGACATCCTGCTTTCCTCTCTCCTGAACCCCAAAGGGTTGGGCAAAGGCTGACGTTTCCATTGCTTGTTAAGGATGGAGTGGGGTCCTCCTTAGCTTCTGCAGATTTGTAGAGGTGTGCAATTGTGTAAGAGGCTCCGTTCACGTTCTTTTCGCTATAGTGGGGTTGATTTTGCGGGAGGAAGAAAACACGTGTATCAGGTTTTTTTGATGGCTGTCTTTTAAAAATAACTCGCAATGCACTGAAACCTCAAATGCAGACAATGGAAGCAATAAACTGTCTTTTCAATAAGTCAGTACCTTCTTTTATCTCATTCATTCATTCATTCATTCATTCATTCATTCATTCATTCATTCATTCATTCATTCATTCATTCATTCATCACATTTCTACACCACCACCCATCTCACCTTACTGACTCTGAGTGATTTACAATAAAAAATAAATAAAAAGTACAATGAAACGTAGGGGGTGCAATGGCTCAGTGGCAGCCTGGGTTCGAGATCTGAGCGCTGTCATGGTTCCGACAGATGAAACTCTTCAAAGAACTTCGAGGCATTGCTTACCTTAAAGAATCTTTATTTGAGTAGCATAGCTTCGGCACTAACACAATCGAAGCCAAAAACTGGATTCCCCTCCCCTGAGCACATAGTATCAAAGCACAATTCCCTCCTTCAATTAACAGTCATAAATCACATTTCCCAATTAGCTTGAAGCGTTCTCCAGCCCGCCAATTCCTTATCAGCTCTGGTTACAATAACCTTGTTTCTCACGCTAGGTTTAGTGTTGTTATGTCTAGCTGGAGTCTCGTTCACATCCCCCCCTCTCAGCATCATCTAACTCTAAAAGCAAAAGGTAAAAGATGGCTACATCTCCATTTGTTGTCAATGCCAATGTTAGCAGCGTTGACAAGCGCCATGCAATGGTGTGAGCTCCTGTTCCTTGCCCCAGCTCTGCCCACCTAGCAGTATGAAAGCATGCAAATGTAAATAGATAAATAGGTATCACTTTGATGGGAAGTGTTCCATGCACCTTGGCATATAGTCATGCTGGCCACATGAACAAGGAAGCCAGTGAAAAGTGAGACCCATCAGAACTTGTCTGTTCTGATAAGGCCTCTCCTAGGTCCAGCTGCTTATTTCTTTGCTTCCAAACAAGACAAAAATCTGGGATCCATGGGGTGTTGTCTGTCCCCATCAGATTTTGAACCAATCTTTCTGCGTTCTGGGTGACACTACCTCACAGTGGCTCCTTAGGGTCAGAAGTTCTTGAGATGCTGAATAATCAATATAATTGGATCCACAACCCTGAGAGTTCGCAGAATACACTAACCTCAAAAAAATAAATGAGGTAAGCACTAGCTAACCACTATTTCTGTCCACGTTTCTGCTAGCTTTTAAGTGGTTAAGCGTGTTGCTGAGAACAGACCGTTTCTGTTTGTAGAAAACCTTGAGGAAGGGGATCAGCCTGAAAGCTACAGATTATGAGAAACAACCATAATGTTGGTTGTCTTTCATGCATCTTTTCTGCCCTGAATATATTCAGGAAAAACAAGACTTGGGTTCTTGATGTCCCAAGAAGGACTTTAAACTTGTCTTTGCAACTTCTGAGAAGAATCCTATGGTCTCCTGTGGCTTTCCAGGAGCTTCCGCAGAGCCCCCTTCACCTCCTTGTTGCGGAGGCTGTAGATCAGGGGGTTCAACATGGGGGTGACGATGCAATACATTGTAGAAATCAGAGTGTCGGTCTCCAGGGAGTAGCCAGCACTGGGCTGGTTGTAGTTGACTGAACCATTTCCAAAATAAAGAAGGACCACCACCAGGTGAGAAATACAAGTGGAAAAGGCTTTGTGCCTGCCTGTGTTGGAACGGATACGCAGGATGGACGCAAGGATGTAGAAGTAGGAGATGACCACAAAAAGGAAGGGACCCAATCCCACAAACACAGTGGCTATGTGGATTGCTATCTCACTGACAAATTTGTCACCACAGGCAATTTTCAACAGCGGTGGGAGATCACAGAAGATGTGGTGGATCTGATTATCTCCGCAGAAATGGAAGCTGGAAGCCAAGGTTGTGTGAACTGCTGCATCCAGAAAGCCACAGATCCAAGCAATAATGACTGCTGTCACGCAAAGACATGAACTCATGAGTTGTGAGTAGCGCAAAGGATGACAGATGGCGGCGTAGCGGTCGTAAGCCATGATGGCCAGCAACCAGCATTCTGAGCCTGTGAATCCTATCAAGAAGAACATCTGGGCCAAGCAGTGGTTGTAGGAAATGGTGTGCCTTTGGAGAAGGAGATTTGAAAGGATCTTGGGGACTGTGACTGTTGAGTAGCAGACATCCAAGCAGGATAAGTGGCTGAGGAAAAAATACATGGGACTGTGAAGATGGGAGTCCACCAGGATGAGGGAGATGATCATGAAGTTGCCCAGAATGGTGACCAAGTAGATGATGAGGAACAGCAGGATGAGATAGACTTGGCTATGTGTGATGTTGGAGAAACCTAGAAAAACAAACTCAGTAACTAGAGTCTGGTTGCCGGTATCCATGGGAATACAGGGATTATGTGTCACAAAGGTCTTAAGGAGGACACAAAATTTAGATTTTTCTTATTTCTACATAAATATCTCTTGGACAATATTAGATCTGGAATCTTCAGGTTTTGTAGTGCAAGAAAGAGATGGTAACTATTGGTAGAAACGCTAAGAGGTCCACCTTTATTACTTTTGCTTCTGTCAGTTGAAGCGTTTCCACTTTCAGAGAATCTGTTCTGATGGTTCAGAGTCCAGCTAATGCCAACATTAAAGACAGTTTTGTCTTTCTTGCAGCTTCGGAAATGATCTTTCTTTTGATAAAATCCCATGAGTAGAAGCGACGTGATCTGGTGGGGGAAAAATGGGAGACAAATATTTAAACAACATAATTATTATTTATTAGGAATCATGATGTTAGATCTACCTTATGGTCACATCAAAGATGAAAACACAATGGAAAACTTCGTTGTTGCAGTCTATGGGGCATGACCCCCTCCGTTCAGATACTAGGAGCTCCTCGTGGATTGTAGGAACATTGCATCCAGTTTTGGTCACCACTATTGTAAAAAAGACGTTGAGACTCTGGAAAGAGTCCAGAGAAGAGCAACAAAGATGATCAGGGGACTGGAGGCTAAAACATATAAGGAACGGTTGTTGGAATTGGGTACGTCCAGTTTAATGAAGAGAAGGACGAGGGGAGGACATGATAGCAGTGTTTCAATATCTCAGGGGCTGCCACAAAGAAGAGGGGGGCAACCTCTTCTCCAAAGCCCCTGAAGGCAGGACAAGAAGCAATGGGTGGAAACTAATCAAAGAGAGAAGCAACCTAGAAATAAGGAGAAATTTCCTGACAGAACAGTGGAACAACTTGCCTCCAGGAGTTGTGGGTGCTCCAACACTGGAAGTTTTTAAACACAGAGATTGGACAACCATTTGTCTGAAATGGTATAGGGCAGGGGTAGGCAACCTTGACTCTTTTATGACTGGTGGACTTCAACTCCCAGAATTCCTGAGCCAGCCATGCTGAGGGGAAAGGGAGAGGTTTCCAAGCTGAGCCATGCTGGCTCAGGAATTCTGGGAGTTGAAGTCCACGAGTCAGAAAAGAGCCAAGGTTGCCTACCTCTGGTATAGGGTTTCCTGCCTGAGCAGCAGGTTGGACTAGAAGATCTCCAGGGTCCCTTCCAACTCTGTTATTCTGGAAAGAACACAGAAAGTCTGCTGGATGGACCATAAAGCGACTCACCTTTGCTGCAGAAGACCAAGCTGTGGCTGAAGGAGAATCACTGTCTCATCATGTTCTCCCACACTTGGATCCTCACACAATGAGATGTGAGGTGACTTGGTCAAAACTCTGCCCACAGAGCAGGAAGGGAGAGGATCAGATGCTCATTCTCACAACAGAGGCATCACTCCTGGTTCTTGAATTGTCCAAGGCAGGTAGTGGTCATGAAATAAAATGTGCCTTAGTGTGTGTACCTGGGGGATGTTCCTGCCTGGGATTCTGTAGGGAGTAGAGCTGGGAGGAATAGCAGCGGAGACGCTCTGGGGCAAAATTATCTCACGTGGAACCTACCAACCAGCTCTAGCTAGACTCTAGGCAGGCCATGGAGTTTAAAAACAGAATAAAACTCAGAGCAATCCAAGATGGCGAAGAATACAAAACCCAAGATAATCGCAAGGAAGAAATGCTATTTACTTTTGTATTTTCATTGTGTAGTATTGTGGGAACAATCCAGAGAAAAGAAATATTTTTGGGAATATTAAAAAGGCAGAATATATTTCCCCAAAGGAATAATGGAGAAGATCTTTAAAAAGGCAGAAACCTCTCCACACACACACACACCCGGCCAGACAACTCAGCAGAAACCAGCTTTTAGAAATGCAGATGTAATAATCCATTCAGGAACGTTGGAGCCCTCCAGCTACAAGCTGAAGAGATCAGGAAGACAAAGACCCTTAAAATCTACACACCCCACCCAAACTCTAAGACAGGACATAATAGGATTAACCCACCACTATCAGAATACCAGAAAGGCACACTCAGACTCAGGTCAAAGTTCATGACACAGGAACAACTCCAAACAAAAGCCCAAGAAGGTATAAAAACCCACTCCCTACTACATGTGCTCTCTTTTCTTCCAGAGCCATCTTTCTGTCTGGCTCTCTTCTTCAATAAACTTACAACCTTCATTCTAAAGCAGTCGCCATGTTGTTTATTCCCTGTTTGGACTGGACCCTATGAAGACTTTTCCTTCAACAGTATACTATAAACTAATAAAACTTTATACAGAGGCAAGGGAAAAGGGGTGGTGTTACCCAATCACCCACAAAGGGCCTCCACAAAAACCATGTTTTCACTTGCTTCTGGAGGGCTGCACTGGTGGGGGGGGGGGCATCAGCTGAGGAATTCTGGGAGTTGAAGTCCACAAGTCTTAAAATAGCCAAGGTTGGAGAATGCAATGGAAGGCATGGCTTGCCTTGAGGAAAGGGGAGAGCAGATGCTGAATAGGAAACCATCAGGAAAGAGAGGGACAAGCCCCAGTCACATAATGGTTAGAGGAAGACGCTTAGAAGGGACTCACCCTAATGGATCAAGCAGTTACAAATGGAGGGCAGGACGTTTTGGTCACCATGCTACAAAAAAGATGTTGAGACTTTGGAAAAAGTACAGAGAAGAGCAACTAAGATGATCAAAGGCCTGGAGACTAAAACATACGAAGAACGGCTGTGGGACTTGGATCTGGCTAGTCTAAAGAAAAGAAGAAATGGGGTTGACATGATAGCAGTATTCCAATATTTGAGGGGCTGCCCCAAAGAAGAGGGGGTCAAATTATTTTCCAAAGCACCAGAGGGCAGGACAAGAAACAATGGTTGGAAACTGACCAAGAAGAGAAGCAACCTGGAATTAAGGAGAAACTTCCTGACAGTGAGGACAATTATCCAGTGGAACAGCTTGTCTCCAGAAATCCTGGGCGCTCCATCACTGGAGATTTTTAAGAAGAGACTGGACATTCACCTGTCTGAGATGGTATAGATTCTCCTGCTTGAGCAGGGGGTGGACTAGAAGACCTCCAAGGTCCCTTCCAGCTCTATTCTATTCTAAAAAGTGTGTACTTGCAAGATTCCATTAATGTTGCCTTACTATAAAGTGGTTTTAGGTCATCTACGTCAGTTGTGTTTCCTGTCTGGTTTACTTGGGAAGCCCAATATTACCCATACTTGGTGCTTCTTGTCTGGACTATCCCAAAAGGCTGACATCAATACTTCAATAAGGATGAGAAGACATCCTTTTCAAAGTGGATGTTTAAGAAAAAAATTATTAAGGAAGAAAGTTTAGACGTGAGAAAGAGAATTCACTGTAATGAATCCCTCGGGGTATTCTGGAAAATGAATCTGAGGGTCATTAATTGACTGCTGCTTTGTAGCAAAACAGAGATGATGAAATTCCTTGCATTTGTTATAAATGGATTGTGATGATGGAGAATTGGATTGCACCCCTTGTGCTGTGCTTGTTTGGGCACACAAACCCATAACGAGGTCCCTTAACTCTCATGTCATCATCCCAGAAAGTTGGACCAATTACCGTAGCTAACTCTCTCTCGTCAATGCTGGTTATTCCCACCAGCAGCCCCTTCTCCTCTGAGCTGCTCCAGGGAGACCGGCCCCCGTTCTTGGGCACAGAGTCGAGTCCCAGAGTGGTAAAACTTTCAACTCTGTTTTCAGAGTTGAAAGTTGCACTCTGTGGCAAAGTGGATAACAGAATATCAGAGTTGGAAAGGACTTGGAGGTCATCTATCCAACCCCTTGCTCAGGCAGGAAGCCCTATCCAGGGGTAGGCAACCTTGGCTCTTTTATGACTCGTGGACTTCAACTCCCAGAATTCCTGGCTGGCTGGGGCAGGGTTAGGCAACCTTGGCTCTTTTATGACTCATGGACTTCAACTCCCAGAATTCCTGAGCCAGCCGTGCTGAGGGGAAAGGGAGAGGTTTCCTAGCTGAGCCATGCTGGCTCAGGAATTCTGGGAGTTGAAGTCCATGAGTCATAAAAGAGCCAAGATTGCCTACCCCTGGCCTAGGGACCTGAAATATCTAGTTCCTTCTTTTGCCATCCTATGGGACCCAGAAAACGTGCCTTTTCAGGCTGACCTGGTTCCCTGGGCTCCAATGGAGGGGGTCTTACGATAGGAATAATTGATAAACAACAGATCCCCTCCCCTCCCCTTCTCATCCTACTCCCTCCCTCCCTCCCTCCCCATCTTTTTAGCTAGGTTTCATACTATGGCATTTATTGTATATCACTAGATTTTATAGTTTCATCTCGTAATGTTGTAAGCCGCCCACTGTTACTGTGTAGTAAAGATGGGCAGCTAATAAATTTCACAAATAAATAAATAAATAACCCCTAACAGGCCCCAAAATGGCTTATCTTAAGAAAGCTGTTAAGACCTGGCTCTTCCCCCATATATTGGGGGTGAGTTGAGTGGTCCCCTTCTGATTGTTTTTTTTAGTGAATTTTGTATTTATATACAGGCAGTCCTAACTTTAGAAAGGGCGCAGTGGCTGAGGGGTTAAGAGGCTTGTCAAATGAAAGGTTGGCAGTTCGAGACTTGACAGGGTGCGCTCCCGTTACTTGCTCGGTTCCTGCCGACCTAGCAGTTCAAAAGCATGCAATGAGAGCAGATAAATAGGTACCACTTTGGTGGGAAGGCAACAGTGCTCCATGTCATGCTGGCCGCATGACCATGAAATTTCTTCGGACAATGCTTGTTCTCCGGCTGTGAATTGGAGAGGAGCACAACCCCCTAAAATTGGACACAACTGGGCAGGGGGAACACTTTTTTTTTAGTCCTCGTTTACTGACTGCAATGGAGTCCAACAAATCCATCGCTAAACCAGTAACATGACCATAGCAAACGTATGGTGTTAGTTCCATTGTGGTTGTTACATGAATCACCAGGGGTCATTAAGCACAACATCAGATGATGAAGACTTGCGATTTCCTGCTGGCTTCCCCATTGTCTTTGCTTGTCAGAGACTGGCTGGTAAGGTTAAAAGGGATGATCACATGACCACGGGATGCTGTAATTGGCTGCAAGTCTGAGGACGAGTCATAAATATATTTTTAAAGCACTCCTAACTTTGAATGGTCACTGAAAGAGACAGGAGAGGACCAGGTTGCTTCTCTCCTTGGTTAGTTTCCATCCGTTGCTTCTTGTCCTGCCTTCAGGGGCTTTGGAGAACAGCTTGACTCCCTCTTCTTTGGGGCAGCCCCTGAGATACTGGAACACTGCTATCATGTCCCCCCTCGTCCTTCTCTTCATTAAACTAGACACACCCAATTCCTGCAACCATTCTTCATATGTTTTAGCCTCTAGTCCCCTAATCATATTTGTTGCTCTTCTCTGCACTCTTTCTAGAGTCTCCACATCTTTTTTACATCATGGCGACCAAAACTGGATGCAGCATATTCCAAGTGTGGCCTACCAATCCATTACAGATAGTTCTCAACTTATGACCACAACTGAGCCCAAAATTCCTGTTGTTAAGCAAGACAGTTGTTAAGTGAGTTTAGCCCCAGTTTACAACTTCTTTTGCCACAGTTGTTAAGTGAATCATTGCAGTTATTAAGTTAGCAACATGGCACTTCAGTGAATCTGGCTTCCCCATTGAATTTGCTTGACAGAAGTTGGCAAAAGGGGATCACATGACCTGGGGACACTGCAAACTGTCACAAGTACATGCCAGCTGCCAAGCCTCTGAATTTTGATCACGTGACCCTGGGGGTGCTGCAACAGTTCTAAGTGTGAAAAACAGTCACTTTTTCCAGTGCTGTTGTAACTTCAAACAGTCACTAAAAGAATGGGTGTAAGTCAAGGACTGCCTGTTTAAAGTGGGACTAATACTTCACTCCAGCACTTTATATCGTGATGACCAAAACTGGATGCCGTATTCCAGGTGTGGCCTTACCAAGGCCTTGTAAAGTGGTATTAACACTTCAGGTGATCTTGATTCTATCCCTCTGTTAATGCAGCCTAGCACTGTGTTGGCCTTTTTGGCGGCTGCAGCACATGGCTGGCTCCTATTTAAGGGATCGTCCACTAGGACTCCGAGATCCCTCTCACAGTTACCGGTGTTAAGTCAAGTTTCACCTATTCTATACCTCTGCATTTGGGTTTTCTTGCCCAGGTGTAAAACTTTACTTTTCAAAAGAAGGAGTTTTCTAGAAAAGTCCTCCTTCCTCTTGCGTTGAGGCTTCTACTTCCCTGTTAGCAATGGGTCCCTCAGGGCCAGGCAGGCTGAGCATTAAATGTCCTCTCACAGGGATCATGGCCAGCTTCCTGACGTTGGGGGTGCAGGACCCAGGTCCTCCACAGGTAAGACTGAGTCAACAAAGAAGGAGGGTTAAGATTCATTGCTGGGAGGGTTTGGTGTTCAAAGGGCTGGAGAAACATTGCCTCGTGGTGTTCCTATGTTAAGCAAAAGGCTACGACGAGGGATAGTTGACCAAGACAGGTTGGCTGGTCCATGACAAGGATCCTGAGCTCTCTGTGCAACAGGGGAAACTGTGCAATTGCAAAAAGAAGAGAGGTCTGGCTGGAAACAACCAGGTGATTAGCATCCTTCTCCACCTGACTATCCAGATTCAAAGCTGCCTCCCAGATCATGAACAGCAGACTCAGTCTTTGTCTCTGCATGGGAAGTTCTCTTCCCTGGCCAACAGTGCCTCTCTTGACTGTATGGAGATTGAATTTATTGTCCACCCAACGGATCCATTTCTGGATCCAGTTAGACGTTTAGACCTAGGAAGAGCAACAGAGTTGAGCAGGGGACTGGAGGCTAAAACTGATGAAGAACGGTTGCAGGAATTGGGTATGTCTAGTTTAATGAAGAGAAGGACGAGGGGGGGGGGACATGATAGCAGTGTTCCAATATCTCAGGGGTTGCCACAAAGAAGAGGGAGTCAAGCTATTCTCCAAAGCGCCTGAAGGCAGGACAAGAAGCAACGGATGGAAACTCATCAAGGAGAGAAGCAACCAAGAACTAAGGAGAAACTTCCTGACAGTGAGGACAATTAATCAGTGGAACAACCTGCCTCCAGAAGCGGTGAATGCTCCAACACTGGAAGTTTTAAAGAAGAGACTGGAGAGCTACTTGTCTGAAATGGTATGGGATCTTCTGTTTAAGCAGGGGGTTAGACTAGAAGACCTTTAAGGTCCCTTCTTCCAACTCTGTTATTCTGTTATCACTGGAGATTTTCAAGAAGAGACTGGGCAGCCCTTTGTCTGAAATGGTATAAGGGTCTCCTGCCTGAGCAGAGGGTTGGACTAGAAGACCTCCAAGGTCCCTTCCAACTCTGATGATGTTCTGTGTTCTACCTGCTCCGTGCCTTTGATGGTGCAGGGTGCAAGCTGAGGTGTTATTTGGACATCCTCATTAAAACTGGCAGGACTTTGTGATGGTGGGATGGGAGGCTTAAGTTGCTGGTTCCACCATCTTCCTTTCCCCAGCGCAGGAAGTGGGACTTTGCGAGCCACAGGAAATAGGTTGTATAAATAACCCTCTTCTTCCTTATCTGTCAGCCCTGGGCAACTTTGATCAAGAAACAGACGATATTCTTTTTATTTCCTTTTATTTCAAAAGAAGCCACAAGAAATCCTTTTTTGTTCTTATTGTTGTTCTTCCTTTAGTTTCCTTTGCCAACCTCTGATTATTCCAAATTTCCTGTCTCTATTTGTCCGTGATGGTCCTGGATGCATCAGTAAGAAAAGCTAGAAGTTTTCTGACTGCACTTTGGGTGAGTTTGTCTCCTGACAGATAGCAGATAATTAACCAGTGGAACAGGTTACCTCCAGAAGTTGTGGGTGCTCCAACACTGGAGGTTTTTTTTATGAAGAGACTGGACAGCCATTTGTCTGAAATGGTAGAGGGGGTTTCCTGCTTAAGCAGGGGGCTGGACTAGAAGACCTTTAAGGTCCCTTCCAACTCTGTTATTCTATTATCAAGAAGAGAAAATCTTTAAAACGTGCTTCTTTAAAACATTGCCAGTTGCCCCTGCTCCTTTTTGTTCGGGTGGTAGTAGAGATTGAGTACTGCCACAAAGAAGGGGGGGGGGGCTTGTCAACATATTCTCCAAAGCATCTGAGGGCAGGACAAAAAGTAACGGGTGGAAGATCATTACAGAGAGATTCAACCTAGAACTAAGGAGGAATTTCCTGTTAGGGAGCACAATTAATCAGTGGAACAGTTTGAGGGTGCTTCATCACTGGGGGTCTTCAGGAAGAGATTGGATACCCATTGGTCTGGGCTGATATAGGGTCTCCTGCTTGAGCAGGGGGTGGGACTAGAAGACCTCCAAGGTTCCTTCCACCCCTATTATTCTATGTTCTGTATTCTATCATTACCATCACTGCCACGTTTCTTCCTCTATTTTAACCAAATGCTCTCTGTGCTGTCACCAAATTAATTCACTGAGTGTATGCAGTGCACAGGGGGACCCCCTCTTCCACTGATGAGGAGGAGGAGGAGGAGGAGGAGGAGGAGGAGGAGGAGGAGGAGGAGGAGGTGAATGTGAGGTCCTTGGTGCTCTCAGACTTGGTTGTTTTCCTGCAGACGTTCTTTGACCCCGCTAGGTCACGACGTCAGTGCTAGAAGGGAGTGGGTTCTGCAGAGTGGAGAAGGAGGAGGAAGACTATGGGGCCCTTGGTGCTCTCTGAATATGGTTGTTATCCAACTAGGTGAGTCGGTATGAAAGTATACAGGGCAAGCCACTTGAACAGAAACAAAAAGCCAACCTCGCTCCCTTCTAGCATTGACAATGTCATCCAGTTGGGTCATGAAACGTTTGCAAGAAAGCCACCAAGTCCAGAAAGAACGCCGAGGACCTCACAATCGCCAGTGTGTTGCAGTGCTCTTAAACACCCTCACCTTTTGTTCCCCCCTCTGCAGATCAACACTGTGGTTGCATGGAGGCCAGGAATCATACCCAGGTGGCCGAGTTTTTCTTCCTTGGTTTCTCAGGTGTTCTACATGGCCAAATCTACCTCTTCGTAGTGTTCCTAGCCATTTACCTGGTCACCATAATTGGGAACACCACCATCTTCACCCTGATCCAGCTGGATTCCCGTCTTCACAGCCCCATGTACTTTTTCCTCAGCCATTTGTCCTGCTTAGATGTTTGTTACTTATCCGTCACGGTCCCCAAGATCCTGATCAATTTCTCGCACCAGAGGAACACCATTTCATACAACCAGTGCCTGGCTCAAATGTTCTTCTTGATGACGTTTGCAGGATCCGAATGCGCCCTTTTGGCTGTTATGGCCTTTGACCGCTACGCGGCCATATGCCAACCGTTGCATTACAATACTTTGATGAGCAGTCAGGTCCGCGTTCCTCTGGCTGTTGCTTCTTGGATCTGGGGCTTCCTTGACTCGTCGCTCCACACAGCGCTGGCCACCAATTTGGACTTCTGTGGGGCCAACCACATTGACCATATCTTCTGTGATGTGCCCCCCCTGCTGAAAATCGCCTGCAGTGACACCTACGTCAATGAGCTCACTCTGCACTTGGCCAGCATCTTCATGGGCTTGAGCCCTTTCCTGTTTATTCTCTTCTCCTACACCTTTATCGTCTCTGCCATCCTGAAGATCCGCTCCGATACCGGCAGGAGCAAAGCCTTCTCCACCTGTGCTGCCCACCTGGTTGTGGTCACCATCTACTTTGGCATGGCCAATGTGAATTACAACCGTCCCAGTGCGGGCTACTCGCTGGGGGTGGATACCTTAATCTCCACCCTCTATTGCATCCTCACCCCCATGCTGAACCCCCTAATTTACAGCCTCCGGAACAAGGAAGTGAAGGAGGCCCTACAGAAGCTTCTGAGTGGCCTGAAGACCGATTATGCCTCTACCCCATCAAAATGACCAGTGAATTTTGTGTCTCCTGCCCTTTTTCTGTCTCCTGCCCTTCCCAACAGGAAGATGCAGAAGCTCAGAGGATCTCCCAGAGAACCTACTCAGTAGGAACTTTCCAACTGGTTCTCCAACAACATCAAGAGAGTCCCATCTTTTGAGAAATGAGCGCAGGAATTCCCAGGTTTTCCAAAAGGCAACTTGACTTTCTGGTTTTCTTGAAAATGTTTTGCTTCTCATCCAAGAAGCTTCTTCACTTCAGTTCTTCGGAACTGAAGAAGCTCCTTGGATGAGAAGCAAAAGATTTTCAAGGAAAAAAACCCCAAGGAAGTCCAGCTGTCTTTTGGAAAAGTACATTCGGGACAACCATGACACTGGATGATTGGGAATCTCCATAGACACTGAGCTCAGGGCTTTATGTTCAGAAAGATGATCAGAGAAAAATGTTGGCCAGAGCTGAACCTGGTAAAGACCTTGTTGTGGTGGAATGTAGTCTGGAGTCCCAGGACCGAGGGTCTTCTCCCCAGAGGGCCAAGAGGCCGAGGAGCCTGGCATGCCTGGCAAGCAGGAAGAGAGCAGATCGGACCCCCCTTAGCAATTCAGAGAATATATCAATAGTTATTGTAGATATTTTGCTTTAGATTCTGTCTATAGGTGAGCAACAGCAAATAACTCTTCAGAAGTCATTCCACATGTTCCTTGTTCTTTAGGAATGACACTTTTAGATTAGATTAGATTAGATAACCTTTATTGTCATTTTTTTTTAATGTGGGCACAACGGCACCCATTAAAAATGAAATTTAGTTGCTTGCTCTCAAAGTGCTCTCAAAGTGTACACGTACATAACACACATTTAAACATACTATATACAACATATGTATAGACCAGGGGTAGGCAACCTTGGCTCTTTTATGACTCGTGGACTTCAACTCCCAGAATTCCTGAGCCAGCATGGCTCAGCTTAGAAACCTCTTCCTTTCCCCTCAGCATGGCTGGCTCAGGAATTCTGGGAGTTGAAGTCCACGAGTCGTAAAAGAGCCAAGGTTGCCTACCCCTGGTATAGACCTACACCCTTACGTATAAGTAACATATAAATATTAATCAATATTAATTATTGATATTATTAATATTATTAATATTAATTAATCAATATTATTTATTCCAATGAAACCCTAATCCAGGGGTAGGCAACCTTGGCTCTTTTATGACTCGTGGACTTCAACTCCCAGAATTCCTGAGCCAGCCATGCTGAGGGGAAAGGGAGAGTTTCCAAGCTGAGCCATGCTGGCAGAGGGAATTCTGGGAGTTGAAGTCCACGAGTCATGAGGGGGCCATAGTTCCCCCATGCTGACTCAGGAATTCTGGGAGTTGAAGTCCACGAGTCATAAAAGAGCCAAGGTTGCCTAGCCCTGCCCTAATCCTATCTTTTGACCACAAGGATTGGGAAGAGGAAGAGCAGAATTTGGGGCCTTCCAGGAGACGCCCTCTCGTGCAGGAGGAACTCTCTGTTCAACACGGGTTAAGCAGAAGCTCTAAAACTCGAGTGGGTTAAGAAGCAGCAAGTCTCTGGAATAAAAAACTGGCTGCAGGGATTTCAAGCATTCCTAAAACACGGGCACGAGGAAGAAAGATGGGGTGGGATACAGGGGCGAGAGCGAGGTAGAACTTCGTTTGTAAAACCAGCCTGTCAGAAGCAAGTTTCCTTAAGGAAAAAAGAGTTCATGTGGCTGGGTGAGCAATTTGGTCCCCACAGCCCAAAAGGCCTGGGGAGAACTGGAAAAAGTAACTGGCAGAGAAAAGCATGATGGGTGTCCTTTGTTCCAGTTCAGTACTGACTGCTCTCTTTGTGGATAAATTTATATCTACTTTCATTCTCCGCATGTTAGCTCAGAGACTTTCCTGATTCGTGAGTGCTGCAGATCATGGTTTAACAACCTGCTGTGAAGGTTAAAGGAGGCTCTCAATCCTTACCCCGTTGGGCTGTGAAAATAAAAAACCTTTTTCTTGATTTCTAGTGTTGGCTTTCTAATCTAGAACACACTCCAGAACTCCATAAACTGGTGAAAAGAGTCAAACCAGACTTATTCATGTATCTATCTATCTATCTATCTATCTATCTATCTATCTATCTATCTATCTATCTATCTATCTATCTATCTATCTATCTATCTATCTATCTATCTATCTATCTATCTATCTATCTATCTATCTATCTATCTATCTATCTATCTATCTTTCTATATCTATCTATCTATCTATCTATCTATCTATCTATCTATCTATCTATCTATCTATCTATCTATCTATCATCTTATCCTTCTATCTATATCTTTCTATCTATCTATCTATCTATCTATCTATCTATCTATCTATCTATCTATCTATCTATCTATCTATCTATCTATCTATCTATCTATCTATCTATCATCTTTATCTATTCTATCTCTATCTATCTATCTATCATCATCTATCTATCTATCTATCTATCTATCTATCTATCTATCTATCTATCTATCTATCTATCTATCTATCTATCTTATCATTTCCTATCTATCTATCTATCTATCTATCTATCTATCTATCTATCTATCTATCTATCTATCTATCTATCTATCTATCTATCTATCTATCTATCTATCTATCTATCTATCTATCTATCTATCTATCTATCTATCTATCTATCTATCTATCTATCTTATCATTTCCTTCTATCTCTATCTATCTATCTATCTATCTATCTATCTATCTATCTATCTATCTATCTATCTATCTTATCATTTCCTATCTATCTATCTATCTATCTATCTATCTATCTATCTATCTATCTATCTATCTATCTATCTATCTATCTATCTATCTATCTATCTATCTATCTATCTATCTATCTATCTATCTCTATCTACATCTCACATTCTGTGTCACAGAACGCGGATGAGAAGTGAAATGTTTTCAAGGAAACCCCCCCCCCCAAGAAACTCTAGTTGCGTTTTGGAAAAGCAATTTGGGACTTCTATGGATTTTGTTGGGCTAACTCCAAGTCCATCGGAGTTAGGCAGTTATATTTTATGAATAAATATTTATTTATAAATAATGCTTAGTGGGACAGAACATGGTATCCGAACACCACAACATTACTTTATCCTTTGGGGCTTAAAGATTGCAGGTTCCCTCTGGACTCCTTGTCCTCAGTTGCCTCTGTTTCCTTCAAGCACAACTGCCTCCCCCAGCCTGGCTCTCTCCATAAAGATTCGCACAAGGCGGTTGGGTGACGCCTTAAAGACATTTGAGATCAAATTTGTCTTCTGTCCAGGAGATGCTGGAGAGGACCGAAGTACTTCTTCCCTCCCCTCAAAAAAAGTGGGCCAAGAGCAATGCAGAAGTGAGCTTCATCACCACATCTGGAGCAAGACACCGGCAGCCCAATCTCCCCCCACCAGGTCAGTAGCTTTACAGATGCCTCCCCAAAAATATACATGCTAGGCTTGCCCACTCACCTGCCTTCAGGTAGTAGTCTAACTCCTGAGCTTTAAAGGGAGACCCTTACTATGCCTCCAAGCAGAGAAGGCAAACAATTAAAGAGTCCTTTATGTTTACTTCCAGGTAAAAGACAAACATTTCTTCAGCCAGTTGCATCTGGGATGGGTAGTCCAGGAAATGGGTGTCGGTTGTGCAGTTCATGCAACCCTCTTTCAAAGACACCCAAGTTAGATGCCCAGGCCTTGGTTTGTGGGAAAGGATTGCGTGCTTAAGACTGGGCTGTGTGAAGAAAGGGTTTCTTTGGTGTCTTCTAAATCCCTTTCTAAGGCTGGGATTTGAGCTCATTTATAATTTTACTTGCCCTCTCACGTTCTTTTCCCAGCTCTGAGACACCATGTTTCAGGAGGAGACCATAACGTCATTCTGAGCATAGCTTTCTAAAAGAACATTAAAATTCATAGTTTTACTACAATGTCCCTTTCTTGGTTTGTGTCAGAAGCACCTACAAGTTATGGACATAACATTCAGCACTGAGCAGATAAAATAGGTATAAAGTAGCTCATAGAATATAATAGGGGAAAAAGTGCATAAAATAAATAGGTTTAAAATTAAATGGATCAGGCCACTCCAGCATGGGAAGTTTTTCAAGAAGAGACTGGACAGCCATTTGTCTGAAACGAGATAGCGTCTCCTGCCTGAGCAGGGGGTTGGACTAGAAGACCTCCAAGGTCCCTCCCAACTCTGTCATTCTCTTATTCTGTTATTCTCACCGGCATGAGGTCTTCCTCCATACGTGTTGAAGGACATTGTATGCGGTTTGTTCTTCTCCACCTTCACACAGAGCATCTTCTGTAGGGAAGCTCCATTTTAATCGATTGTCCTTTGATCTTCCTACCTGGTGTGCAGTCTATTAATTTCCATTACAGGCCAAGATTGGTCTTGACTAAGCGGCAGACAACTGTGTGATTGTGCCCAGGTGCTTGGTAACTCCTTATTCACCTTCTATAGTGCCAGAAGAGTTTGTGGTAACTGGTTGTTAGGAGGGGTGGACATTTTGGGGAAGGTGTTCTCAAGTCTTGATCTAAAATGTCCTTGTTTTCCACATCAATCTCTCCACCAAGCTCTCTGATATAGTGTTCTGCCTTAGCCTTCTAGAATAGAATAGAATAGAATAGAATAGAATAGAATAGAATAGAATAGAATAGAATAGAATAGAATAGAATAGAATAGAATAGAATAGAATAGAATAGAATAGAATAGAATAGAATAGAAAATAGGGAATAGAATAGAATAGAATAGAATAGAATAGAATAGAATAGAATAGAATAGAATAGAATAGAAAATAGGGAATAGAATAGAATAGAATAGAATAGAATAGAATAGAATAGAATAGAATAGAATAGAATAGAGTAGAGTAGAGTAGAGTAGAGTAGAGTAGAGTAGAGTAGAGTAGAGTAGAACAGAACAGAACAGAACAGAACAGAACAGAATAGAATAGAATAGAATAGAGCAGAGCTGGAAGGGACCCTTGAGGGCTTCTAGTCCAGCCCCCTGCTCAAGCAGGAGAACCTATACCAACTCAGACAGGTGATTGTCCAGTCTCTTCTTAAAAATCTCCAGTGATGAAGCACCCACGATTTCTGAAGCTGTTCCACTGGTTGATTGTCCTCACTGTCAGGAAGTTTCTCCTTAATTCCAGGTTGCTTCTCTCTTTGGTCAGTTTCCCACCATTGTTTCTCGTCCTTCCCTCTGGTGCTTTGGTGAACAACATGACCCCCTCTTCTTTGTGGCAGCCCCTCAGATACTGGAATACTGCTATCATGTCTCCCCTATTTCTTCTTTTCTTTAGACCAGCCAAACCCAAGACCTTCCTTGACTTTCCTTGGAATTTGCGATGTTGTTCCATCCTGATCTAGCCATACATTCTGAAATTGTCCAAGCTCAGTTGAATCTTAGCCTGTTAAGCCGCAAGTCAGTCCCCAGCTGCAGATGGAAACCATGGCTAAGATTGCTTGTATTTCCTTCCTTCCTATTGGATGATAGTGTTTCAACTTTTCATTGTTGTGACTTTTTTTTTATTCAGAAGGATAAGCCAATCCAAAATTGCAAAAAGTCAGAACTTAAAACAAGCGTCCATTCTGAGCCAGAACAACAAATTCTTTGAAAGGTTTCAATTTATAGAAGCAAAAAATAGTAACTTAGAAGCTCTGTGAATTTTGATTAAGTGTACGATTTATATTTTGTAGACTGTTTAATCCACTACAAAACCTGAGGAGACAAGTCACAATATCTGCTTTTTAAAATTGGTGCATATGTGGAGGTTAAGAAAAACCCCTCATTCAGTTATCTTTTTGCTCTCCTTCAGCTTCTTCGCTAAGCACAATCCCTGCGTTGTCATGGATTTCAGCAACCACACTCTTGTTAGTGAGTTTCTTTTGCTGGGTTTATCCAACATCACACATGGCCAGATCTATCTCATCCTGCTGTTCCTCATCATCTACTTGGTCACCATTCTGGGCAACTTCATGATCATCTCCCTCATCCTGGTGGACTCCCATCTCCACAGTCCCATGTATTTTTTCCTCAGCCACTTATCCTGCTTGGATGTCTGCTACTCAACAGTCACAGTCCCCAAGATCCTTTCAAATCTCCTTCTCCAAAGGCACACCATTTCCTACAACCACTGCTTTGCCCAGATGTTCTTCCTGATGGCCTTCTCTGGCTCAGAATGCTGGTTGCTGGCCATCATGGCTTATGACCGCTACGCTGCCATCTGTGAGCCTTTACGCTACTCAAACCTCATGAGTTCACACTTTTGCACGCAAGCAGCTGTGATCAGCTGGATCTGGGGCTTCCTGGATTCAACAGTTCACACAGCCTTGGCTTCCAAGTTAGACTTCTGTGGAGATCATCAGATCCACCACATCTTCTGTGACCTCCCACCCCTGCTGAAAATCGCCTGCGGTGACATACATGTCAATCAGATGACCTTACACATAGCCACCATATTTGCAGGAATGACCCCTTTCTTTTTGGTGATCATCTCCTACTTCTACATCCTTGCGTCCATCCTGCGTATCCATTCCAACTCAGGCAGACAAAAAGCATTTTCCACTTGCTCTGCTCACTTGCTGGTGGTCACCCTTTACTTCGGGAACGGATTGCTAAACTACAACCAGCCCAGTGCTGGTTACTCCCTGGAGACTGACACCCTGATTTCCACAACATATTCCATTGTCACCCCCATGATGAACCCCCTGATCTACAGCCTACGTAACAAGGAGGTGAAGGGGGCTCTGCGGAAGGTTCTGGAAAGACACAGGAGAATATAGGATTCTTCTCAGAAGTTGCAAAGACAAGTTTAAAGTCCTTCCCGACATATCAAGAGGCCAAGTCTTGTTTTTCCTCTCAGAACTGAAAAGACACATGAAAAACACTGTCAGGACTGCCAGGATGTGTGTATATAATGTATATATTTACTTGTGGTTTTTACTTGTGT
Organism: Azemiops feae; assembly: GCA_023970755.1. Classification (NCBI taxonomy): domain Eukaryota; kingdom Metazoa; phylum Chordata; class Lepidosauria; order Squamata; family Viperidae; genus Azemiops; species Azemiops feae. The sequence goes on along the minus strand of JALGBA010003000.1, from coordinate 22,524 downwards.
GTAGTGTGCACTGCAGACAGCACTTAATTTTGTTGTGAGATACACAATAACAATATATTGTTGAAGGAAAAGTCTTCATCATGATTCAGTCCAAGCCGGGAATAAACAACATGGCGACTGCTTTAGAAAGAAGGTTGCAGTTTATTGAAGAGGAGAGCCAGATAGAAAGATGGTTCTGGAAGAAAAGAGAGAGCACATGTAGGGAGTGGGTTTTTATACCCTCTGGAGCCTTTTGTTTGGAATTATTCCTGTGTCATGAACTTTGACCTGAGTCTGAGTGTGCCTTTCTGGAATTCTGATGGTAGTGGTTAATCCTATTATGTCCCAAAGATCATATCCTGTTTCCCTGTGGCTGTGGCTGATGACTCTTAGATTTTTGGTGTGTTGATTCTAGGGATTTCTTCCTAATCTCAGTTTCCTGATTCCAGTCTTTCTGACAAGATTATCACATCTGCATTTCTGCAGACTTGGTTTCTGTTTGGATCAGAGAGACTTGCCTTTAAATTCTTTAGGAAAATATATTCTGTCTTTTAAATATTTCCAAAAATATTTCTTTCTCTGGGGGGGGGGGGCTGACTTCCCACAATATTCATTCATTCATTCATTCATTCATTCATCCTGCGCCAGTTCCCAGTCTGCCATACACAATGGGGGGGGGGAGCTGCGTAGTGGTAAAGGGGAGGGGGCTGGGATAAGGAGAATAGAAACTACTCTTCATACCATCCTGTGGGAGCCACCGGCCATTCCAAGGTCATATTATGAAATGCAACACCATCCATCCTGCCAATTGTTACCAAAACAATTTAGTTGAATGTAATTGGACAGCGGGAGATAACTGGGGGGGAGGGGGGGGGGGGGAAGTGGAGGAAAAGGGAAGAGTTAACCAGATGTTTTGGGCGTGAAAGTTCAGATCTGGCTTTGCTATACTATAATCACTTGACTCTAGTAAAGTACACTTTCGTTAATAATGGAATCTTTCCTAACTGACCAAGTTGGGATGGCTGACAGACACTAGATGTTTGGTTGATTCTCACAACCTGTGACTTTCAGACCGATCGCTTTCCTCAAAGTTTTTACCAAACAGAAACGAAGTGTCCTCTGAAACATGTTTATCCAGTTAAAAGCTAGCAGGAACACTGACCGAAATAGCTCCTGGAACAACACGGGAGAACGTAGGATGTTCCTTAGACATGCAACTTTCAAATCCTTTCTGACTCTCGAGAAAACCAGTTCTTGCTCTGACTGGTGAAGCACTGGGGAAAAGTGGCACATGGTTTCTGGGTGGGACACAGTCAATGGCTTCCAGGTTGACTGGCTTCCTTAAGGCTTTCTCCAGAAACATGCTTCAAAATGAAGACTCTGGGGGCAGCATGGAGAAAGATATTAACCAAAGGGATTGATTGATTTGTTGGTTGATTGATGTACTTTTATTATGTGAATCTGCAGTGTTGGTGAAGAAGATTGTCATGGAGGAATTGGGTGAGCAACTTCTTTTTCTTCAGTGCATTAGCTACAATTCTGAAAGAAATATTTATTTGCTATAACTATTTTTTCACATTACTATGTTATTTAGCAAATTTATCTGGAATACTTTGGTGGGTTTTTTTTTTTTTTAATTGCCATTTCCTACCCAATGTTTTATTTGTCATTTGGTAATTTAAATTGCAAAGGTGTCAATGTTTGTCTAAAATAAATGGGATTTATTCTTTTCTGAATATAATAATTTCAGAATTCTAACCTTGGCCTGTTTTCGTTCCAAACATTGGTTACCTAGTTTAGCCATCATGCTCACTTGGCCAAATCCAAAGGCTGGAATCTCAAGGACTGGTTGGAAACCTCAGAAAATCACCAAGAACACTCCCACCAACACTGGCAGCCATTTCTTGAATAGAACAGAGCTGGAAGGGACCTTGGAGGTCTTCTAGTCCAACCCCCTGCTCAAGCAGGAGAACCTATACCATTTCAGACAAGTGACTGTCCAATCTCTTCTTAAAAACATCAAGTGATGGAGCACCCACGATTTCTGGTGGCAGGTTGTTCCACTGGTTAATTGTCCTCACTGTTAGGAAGTTTCTCCTTAATTCCAGGTTGCTTGTCTCTTTGATCATTTCCCAACCATTGTTTCTCATCCTGCCCTCTGGTGCTTTGGAGAATAACACAACCCCCTCCTCTGCCTTGTGGCAGCCCCTCAGATACTGGAACGCTGCTATCATGTCGCCCCTGTTTCTTCTTTTCTTTAGACTAGCCAAACCCAAGTCCCGCAGCCGTTCTTTGTATGTTTTAGTCTCCAGGCCTTGGATCATCTTAGTTGCTCTTCTCTGAACTTTTTCCAAGGTCTCAACATCTTTTTTGTAGTATGGTGACCAAAATTGGCTGCAGCATTCCAGGTGTGGTCTCACTAGGGTTTTATAAAGCGGTACTAATACCTCATGTGATCTTGATTCTATACCATTATAATACCATCATAATTTCACTAATTATGGTAACTTGAGGACCACCTAAATAGCGTCCCAGAAGAGGGAGGGCGACAGGAAGTACTCTTGTTCTACTTATTTCTAGAAGATCAGCTAAAAGCAAATGAGGCAACTGATTTCTGCTTCAGATCTGGAAAAGATTCTTCTGCTTTGCCCTCTCCATTTCTCCCCATCCTGTGAATCCCACACCAGAAAACTGTTCTGTACTTGCTAACAAGCCCCAGAGAAGTCAGTGATCTCTGCTGCCTGCCCTCCCACCTGTACTCCCTCCAGGATCCCAGGCAGGAATACTCCCAGGTCCCAGTGCCAAGTCACATTTTCCCCCACGAGCACCACCTGCCATGGATAATGCAAGCAACTACGAGACTTGTTCTGTTCTAAGGATGAACGTCCGAACACCTCCCTTCCTGCTCTGTTGCCAGAGTGTTGGCTCCCACTTCATTGCATCCGAACCCAACTGTGGGAGAACTTGAGGAGAGGATGAGTCTGCTTCAGCCGTAGCTGGTCTTCTGCAGGTGGGATAACCAGCCAAGGTGAGCTGCTTTGGGGTCCATCAAGGATTCTCCTTCTGCTTGGGATGGGGTGGCATTAAAAGGAGATTTGGGGTGTTAGAAAGGAAGGATCAGGAATACAAGATTCAACCCAGGAATCTCCTTTTAGGGAATCTCAGAAGTGGCCAAGTCCTTCTTCTGCCCAAGATTCACCACAATATATTATCACCACCAATCTAGCACTTCTCATCCTTCCTAGGTTTATCCACTGCTCCAAACACAGACTTTGATTTGACAAAACAGCTCCTTGGATGGAAGTTAGGAACTGGAAACTGTCAGGAATACATCCCAGCTTCTTTTGTTATCGGCAGACGAGGGAATGGAGGGTTCCAGATTCAAAACAGTCAACCGACACCATCTGCATGCTATCTAAGTCAACTAATGATTATATATTGATACAACTGATAAAGGAGAATATTTGTAGTTTAGGTCTGAAATGAAGGGTCCTTGGTGCTCTCTGATCTTGGTGGTTCTTGCAGACATTTTAATGACCCAAAATGAGGTTACCTGGTTTGGGTACAAAAAAGCAGTGAAAGATGAGAAGATGTGGAGGGACCTGCCCCCCAAAAGTTGGACATGACTGAATGGATAACATCACCATCAGTCTGGGTGATGAAACATCTGCAAGAAAACAAGCAAGCTCAGAGAGCACCAGGGACCCTCATATTGTTGTAAGTTATTGTAGCAAGGTGGAACCTCCATGGTCAGACAAATATTGGGCATCGACATAATATTTGATGAGGAACATGAAGAGGAAGGGGTTGCTTTTGAATTTGCGAGTGGCGTCTTCAAAGGAGCCCCTTTACTCTAACATCTCCATCTACTTGGAAAGCAAACTCTCCTGAAACACTTCTACAAAAGCAAAGCACAAAACCTCTTGGTCCCCTTTCCACGTATCAATCATTTTCTGGAATGCAGAGAGAGAATTAAATTCTGCTCTGCTGCTTCTGCACCCCAAATCTAGTTAGTTATTTTCATTTTTCAAATGGATACAGCCTCCCAACGGACAGGCTCCAGCTGGCACACAACATTAAAAATCCAGAGTTAAAATTCACGATGTAAATCACCACCCCAGTGACAACAGAATCAAGCAAGCCACTTGATGGGCTCTGAATGGGAACCCCCGGCCCCATGACAAAAGCTTGTCTTCAAGGTCTTGAGGAACAGTAACAAGGTGGGAGGGGTCAATCTGACCTCTGGGGAAATGAAGTTCTAGTAGGTCATTTAACTCATCTTACTCTGCTGTTAATTCTAATGTCTTCCCTTGCCCAATTTTCTCTTCCCAGCTAGCCCTTCTCCTCCTCTCATGGATTCCCATAACCACACACAGAGGACAGAATTCATCCTCCTTGGTTTCTCCAGCCTTCGGAGCCACCAGGCCCACCTTTTCTTGGTGTTCCTGGCGGCCTATTTGGCCACGCTGATGGGCAACCTCATGATCGTAACCCTGGTTCTCCTGGATTCCCGTCTTCACACCCCCATGTACTTCTTCCTCAGCCAGCTCTCCTGCTTGGATGTTTGCCTTTCTTCTGTGGTGGTACCAAAGATCCTGGTGAACCTCCTACTCCAAGAGCAGACTATCTCGTACAACCAATGCCTGGCACAAGCCTTCTTCCTGATTGGCTTTGCGGGATGTGAGCCGGCATTGCTGGCCGTCATGGCCTATGACCGCTATGCTGCCATCTGCCATCCTTTGCATTATGCCCACCTGATGAGGGGCAAGTTGTGCGTCCAGCTGTCTGTGGCCATTTGGCTCTGGGGCTTCCTGGACTCGGCCATTCACGTTGCCCTGGCCTGTAGGTTGGACTTTTGTGGAAACAACAATGTTCCTCACATCTTTTGTGATGTTCCTCCATTACTGAAAATCACCTGCAGTGATTCCTGGGTCAATGAATTGACCAATCATGTCACCAGCATCTTTGTGGGCCTCGGCCCCTTCCTCTTCATCATCCTGTCCTATTTCTACATTTTGGTCTCTATTTTGAAGATTCCCTCCAACACTGGCAGGCGCAAAGCCTTCTCCACTTGTGCATCACACATTGCCGTGGTAACTCTCTGCGTTGGAAATGGATACTTGAACTACAACCAGCCCAGTGCTGGCTACTCCATTGAGACTGATACTCTGATCTCCACATCGTTTTGCATCGTCACCCCCATGCTGAACCCTTTGATCTACAGCTTCCGCAACAAGGAGGTGAAGGGGGCCCTGAGGAAGATTCTCAGCTGCCGGAAGACAGCATTGTATTAATTTGTGTGTGGGGGGGGAGGGGTTGCTGTACTTCATGTCTTTGAGCCCTTAGGAAGGATAAAAGAGAACTGGGGTAGAAGTACTTTCTCAAGGCACCTGCAAAATTATTTCCATGAGAAGAAAAAACTTTGGCAGTTGTAAGAATATGAGATATTGGACTTTGCATCCTAACGAGAACTCATTTGACTCCAGCCTTCTGTGTTCTGTATGGTTTGTCAAGAAACCTGTGAGAAAAAGCAACACCTTTCTCCTACCATTAATCCTACTATCCCAGAGCAATGATCAGCTCTAGCTAAGATAGAATTCAGAGGAGGGATAGGAACAGCATTTGGATAGTCAAAGGGCCAATGTGGGAAACAAGACACGGACATGGTAGAAGCCAAGAAGGTTTGCAACATTAAAAAAAATATAGAGAGAGTATAATGAATGGCAAATGTACATTATCATATTGGATTGAACTACATGTTTCTCTTTGACTGATCTCTGGCCTTCTTTGACTCTTTCCTAGTTGTTCTCTGCATGTCACATAACGATTTTTGCTCTGAAAGAGTTGCGTGGTGACTCAGGTCTAGGTCGCCTCCTGTGTGGATTACTGCAATGCCATCTACATGGGCTGTCCTTGAAGACCACACTAAACTTTGACTGCTCCAGAATGCAGCAGTGTGCATTGTGATTGCTGTCCCAGGTTGTCCATGTAATCTTTTTGTTACATGAGCTGCACCAGCTTCAAGTTTCTTTCTGAGTGCAATTCAAGGTGCTGGCCATCACTAATAACAATAGCCATACCCATACCCATACCCATACCCATACCCATACCCATACCCATACCCATACCCATACCCATAACCATAACCATAACCATAACCATAACAATAACAATAACAATAACAATAACAATAACAATAACAATAACAGAGTTGGAAGGGACCTTGAAGGTCATCTAGTTCAACCCCCTGCTCAGGCAGGAAGCCCTCTACCATTTTGGACAAATGGCTGTCCAGTCTCTTCTTAAAAACTTCCAGTGTTGGAGCATTCACCGCTTCTGGAGGCAGGTTGTTCCACTGGTTAATTGTTCTCATTGTCAGGAAGTTTCTCCTTAGTTCTAGGTTGCTTCTCTCTTTGGTTAGTTTCCATCCGTTGTTTCTTGTCCTGCCTTCAGGCGCTTTGGAGAATAGCTTGACTCCCTCTTCTTTGGGGCAGCCCCTGAGATATTGGAAGACTGCTCTCATATCCCCCCTCGTCCTTCTCTTCATTAGACTAGACATGCCCAATTCCAGCAACTGTTTCTTATATGTTTTAGCCTCCGGTCCCCTGATCACCTTTTTTCTTGCTCTTTAAAGCCCTACATGGTACAGAGTCAAGTGGTTTGTGGGATCACATTTTCCTAAGGACGTCAGCCTGTCCTACCAATTAAGCTGAGCATGGTCCTAGTCCCTTCTCCCAAATATTGTCATCTAATGGAAGCTAGGAAGGGTGCCTTTTTCCCGGCAGCCCCTGCCCTATGGAGCGCTCTTCCCTCTGACTTTCAGCAGGTCTTTACCCTCTTAGACTTCCATAAAGCTTTGAAGACTTCCCCCCCCCAAGTGCTGAGATAAAGTTGGCTAACCAAACATCTAGGCCAGGGGTAGGCAACCTTGGCTCTTTTATGACTGGTGGACTTCAACTCCCAGAATTCCTGAGCCAGCCATGCTGAGGGGAAAGGGAGAGGTTTCCAAGCTGAGCCATGCTGGCTCAGGAATTCTGGGAGTTGAAGTCCACCAGTCATAAAGCGGCCTAGGCCTAGACCAGTGGTAGGCATCCTTGGCTCTTTTATGACTCGTGGACTTCAACTCCCAGAATTCCTGAGCCAGCCATGCTGAGGGGAAAGAGAGAAGTTTCCAAGCTGAGCCATGCTGGCTGAGGAATTCTGGGAGTTGAAGTCCACGAGTCATAAAGCGGCCTAGGCCTAGGCCAGGGATAGACCACTTTGGCTCTTTTATGACTCGTGGACTTCAACTCCCAGAATTCCTGATCCAGCCATGCTGAGGGGAAAGGGAGAGGTTTCCAAGCTGAGCCATGCTGGCAGAGGGAATTCTGGGAGTTGAAGTCCACAAGTCATAAAAGAGCCAAGGTTGCCTACTCCTGATCTAGGTTGACTTGGCGCCTGGTCTCTGTTGTTTTTAATGTTTTAATGTGTTCACTTTTCTAGTTTTAATATGGTTTTATACATTATTTCAACTTTAATTGAGAGCCTCCAGAGTTGATTAGAAGATGGGAGGATATATATATATATTTTAAATAAAAATAAAAATAAAAAACAAAGAGCATAAATGGTGTAAAAGTAGGTCTATCCTGAAGCTGAAATCCCTGTGTCCTGTATTCCCTTCACAATCTCTGCTCACTCTGAAATCCTTCTGGGCACCTGCACAAGTTCTTTATGCAGGAAAGAAGAGTATTTTTCCCAGTTGGTGCCTTTTAACAAAACTAGCCTTCTATGTGAGTGCTGCATATGTAGCCATGGAGCCTTATTATTACAAAGTCCAGCTGGGCATCATTAAATGTCATCATAAAAAAGTGTCATAGCTGTAGGAGAGAGAGAGACTGGCCAAGCCAGGGGAAGGAGTCAAATGTGAAATTAATCTGGCATCCATATGTGCCTTTTTCGGTTTTTTTTAAATGCTCTTGAAGTCATTTCTAGAGCACCAGCTAAAAGCAAATGAGACAATTGATTTCAAGTTCAAAACTGGAAAAGATTCTTCTGCTTTGCCCTCTCCATTTCTCCCCATCTCCTGAATCCAACACCAGAAAACTGTTCTGTACTTGCTAACAAGCCCCAGAGAAGTCAGTGTTGACCCAGAGGATCTCTGCTGCCTGCCCTCCCACCTGTACTCCCTCCAGGATCCCAGGCAGGAATACTCCCAGGTCCCAGTGCCAAGTCACATTTTCCCCCACGAGCACCACCTGCCACGGATAATGCAAGCAACTACGAGACTTGTTCTGTTCTAAGGATGAACGTCCGAACACCTCCCTTCCTGCTCTGTTGCCAGAGTGTTGGCTCCCACTTCATTGCATCCGAACCCAACTGTGGGAGAACTTGAGGAGAGGATGAGTCTGCTTCAGCCGTAGCTGGTCTTCTGCAGGTGGGATAACCAGCCAAGGTGAGCTGCTTTGGGGTCCATCAAGGATTCTCTTTCCGTTGGGATGGAGATTTTGTCCCTTAAGAAGGAGGAACCAGGAATCTCCATCTAGGGAATCTTAGAAGTGGCCAGGTCCTTTCTCTGCATGAGACTCACAATAGATCACAACTTGTAATTTTCTACCCATCCAGCCTCTCCCATCCTTCTTAGGTGGAACTGCTGCTCTAAATGGACATTAAATGGAGAAAACAGCTCCCTGGTTGAAAGCTAGGAGTTGGAAACTTACATACATACCTTGCTACCATGGCTAACAGCAATGTACAATCCATATCTGACTTGTGTTCCACGAAGTTGTTGGTTTAACTATCTTGGATCTGGATCGCCTCAGGTTCCTTTGCCTCTCCTATAACAAAAGAAGCTGGAGTATATAAACAGGCAATGTTCCAATATTGGAAAATCAAAGCTATCCCATTACCAGGTCCTTCTTCCCCCAGTAAGTCATTTGTCTAGAATCTGGTTCTGATATCAAGCTTGGAAGAGATGTTCCTCAGAGTTTGCATACCGAATTCTCCAGAAATGAAGGGAGAAAATTAAGCTCGGCTCTATTGGGTCTGGACACCCAATTTTTCTTGCATCTAATTCTAATCCAAATATCTTGAGGAATTAGGTCTTCACTGAGTGGAGGAGATCTCTAAAATTTCATCCCCCCATGGAGACCTCAAATAATGACATTGTAATTTTACTTCTGAAGGAGAATACAGTATAAGTAGCTCAGGATTGAAATGAGGGGATTAAATGCAACCTGTTTTCAATAAAATTAACTGGTCCATCTGACCTGCATTGTCCACCTTGGGGTTAACTTCAGATTGCACACCTCTAGCCCAGGGGTTGACCTTTTTTAATGAAATCCATGACAGAAAGAAGCTTGAGCCATTTAGCTGGTCTTAACAACCAATAAAGGAGAATATTTGTAGCTCAGGAATAAAATCAAGGGTCCTTGGTGCTCTGAGCTTGGCTGTTTTCTTGCAGACGTTTCATGACCCAACTAGGTAACATCATCAATGCTAGAAGGGAGTGGGGTTTGCAGAGTGGAGGAAAGAAAGGAGGAGGAGGAGGAGGAGGAGGAGGAGGAGGAGGGAGGAGGAGGAGGAGGAGAAGGAGGAGGAGGAGGAGGAGAGGAGAGGAGGAGGAGGAGGAGGAGGAGGAGGAGGAGGAGGAGGACTGTGCGGTCATTGGTGCTCTCTGAGCTTGGCTATTTTCTTGCAGACGTTTCATGACCCAACTAGGTAACATCATCAATGCTAGAAGGGAGTGGGGTTTGCAGAGTGGAAGAAAGAAAGGAGGAGGAGGAGGAGGAGGAGGAGGAGGAGAATGACAATGACAATGACAATGCGGTCTTTGTTGCTCTCTGAGCTTGGTGGTTTCTTGCAGATATTTCATTACCAAACTAGGTAACATCATCAATGCTAGCGATGTGATTTCACTAGCCCTGATGATATTACCTACTTTGGGTAATGACACACTTTCAAGGAAACAGCCAAACTCAAAGAGTACCAAGGACCCCTAATTTTACTTTTTACGCGCATTTTCCAAAGTCCCCTGACCTTCTTTGCTTTCTTCACGTGCCTTTTTCTCTCTTCTCAGCTGTACATTTTCTTCCCCATGAATGCACAAAACCAAACACGAGTGACCGAGTTCCTCTTCCTGGGTTTCTCCCACCTGCTGAGCTACAAAACCCACCTTTTCCTGGTGCTGCTTGCTGCCTATTTGGCCACTCTGATGAGCAACATCATGATTATAATCTTAATTCTCCTGGATTCCCGTCTTCACACCCCCATGTACTTCTTCCTCAGCCAGCTCTCCTGCTTGGATGTTTGCCTTTCTTCTGTGGTGGTACCAAAGATCCTGGTGAACCTCCTACGCCAGGAATACACCATCTCCTACAACCAATGCCTGGCACAAGCCTTCTTTCTGATTGGCTTTGCGGGATGTGAGCTGGCCCTGCTGGCCGTCATGGCCTATGACCGCTACGCTGCCATCTGCCAACCTTTGCACTATGCCCACCTGATGCGGGGCAAGTTGTGCATCCAGCTGTCTGTGGCCATGTGGCTCTGGGGCTTCCTACACTCGGCCATCCACATTGCCCTAGCCTGTAGGTTGGACTTTTGTGGAAACAACAATGTTCCTCACATCTTTTGTGATGTCCCCCCATTATTGAAAATCGCCTGCAGTGATACCTCGGTCAACGAATTGGCCAATCACATCACCAGCATCTTTGTAGGCCTCAGCCCCTTCCTCTTCATCATCCTGTCCTATTTCTATATTCTGGCCTCCGTTCTGCGAATTCGCTCTAACACCGGCAGGCGCAAAGCCTTCTCCACTTGTGCATCACACATTAGTGTGGTAACTCTGTTTGTTGGTAATGGAAGCATGAATTACAACCAACCCAGTACTGGATACTCTCTGGAGGTTGATGCTTTGATCTCCACCATGTTTTGCATTGTCACCCCAATGTTGAACCCCTTGATCTACAGTGTCCATAACAAAGAGGTGAAAGGGGCCCTGAGGAAGCTTCTCAAGGGCTGGAGGAGAGCATAGCCTTCATTTTGGGAGGAGGGTCCTTTTTTTTAATATAACGATTACATTTTTATATAAGAAAAAGATAAAACCTAACAGACAGAAATGGCCAAAAAGAGGGATAGGTAGAATAAAGAGAAAGAGGCAGGATAGGAGTACAGAAAACAAACAACTATAAGGAAAAAAACAGAAATATAAAAAGAGACTTTCAACTTTTTACAAAGTTTATTTATTCAGCCTCTTAGTTTAGGACTGGGGTCTTCAAACTTGGCCCTTTGATGACTTGTGGACTTCAACTCCCAGAATTCCTCAGCCAGGCTGTGGAATTCTGGGAGTTGAAGTCCATAAGTCATCAAAGGGCCAGGTTTGAAGACCCCTGGCTTAGGACAATATAGGTAGTCCTGTACTTATAACCACAGCTGAGCTCAACATTTCTGCCGCTAAGCAAGACAATCGTTAGGGGAATTTTGCCTCCTTTTTGTGATCTTTCTTGCCACAATTGTTAAGTGAATCACTGAAGTTGTTAAGTTAGTCACATGGCTGTTAAGTGAATCTGGGTTTCCCCATTGACTTTGCTTGTCAGAAGGCCACAAAAGGTGATCACGTGACCCCAGGACACTGCAACCGTCATAAATATGAGTCAGTTATCAATGTCTGAATTTTGATCACGTGACCACAGGGATGGTACGACAGTCGTGAGTGTGAAAAACAGTCATAAGCCATTTTTTTCCAGTGCTGTTGTAACCTCAAACAGTTACTAAATGAATCCATGTAAGTCAAGAACTACATCAGGGGCCTTCAAACTTGACAACTTTAAGACTTGTGGACTCCCAGAATTCCTCAGCCAGCCCTGAACTTGAACTCCACAAGTCTTAAAATTGCCAAGTTTGAAGACCCTTGGACTACATGTAGTATAGCATCCACTTTCCAAACGGGCAATAGTTAAGCCGCCTGGGAAAGCCAAGGGAAATCATCAAAACAATTAAAAAACGAAAGTTAGAATATTTCGGACATGTGATGCGACACCCAGAAAAATACGGCATACTCCATTTAATCCTCCAGGGAAAGATGCAAGGCAACGAGGTCCAGGCAGAAGAAGAACATCATGGCTTCAAAATCTAAGGGACTGGTTTGGACAAAACTCAGCAGCACTTTTTCGTGCGGCTGCTGATAAAAACAGGATCGCCAACATGATCGCCAACGTCCGATAATGGATATGGCACAAGAAGAAGAAGAAGAATAGTTTTTACTAATCATCAAATCCATATGTCATAATTTGTTTTGTTTTTTTACTTCTTGTAAAAAGCCCGCCAGTGGGTTCCATTTAGAAGTAAATTTTGTTCCTGTCTTTTCTCTAATGAGAGTCATTCATTTTGCCATCTGTTCCAGTCCCATCACTTTTACTAACTACTCTTCCCTTGTCAGTATAGTAGAATCTTTCCAACGTTGAGTATGTAGGAATTTTACTGCTGTAACCAAATGTAAGATTGATGCACCATGATTTCTTTTTCTGAAATTTTGTCCATTGACCCTAATAAAAAAAAATTTCTGGTCTAAAGTGTATTTGAATTAATGTGCATGTTTCTCAAGGAGGGAGTTTTGTCGACCCTCCTATGAAAAGTGAAAGCTGTGCAGATGAACTGTGGTAGAAGGACTTTCTAAAAGTGCCTGCAAAACCATTTCCATGATAAAACAAATGGAGGTTAACTCTAAGAACACGAGTAGCTAGCTCTTGCGTCTTTTTATAGAGTAATTTTATTTAAAATTAAAATCACAATAGAAATTAATGCAAATTAAAAACAAGGAAAAGAAAGAAAAATTAGAAGGTGAAGAAAAGAGAAAAAGGAAAAATAGAGACTGTGGTCTTGTGGTCTCTCCATGAGGAGCAACTGTCTGGACTACTTGTGGGTGATCTCAAATCCTCTCTTAGTCCAGAGAGGAAATATTGAAGAGCCGGTCTATTCACCAGCTCTTCATTCCGCCAAAGTCATCAACTTCATTTTTTGTGTGGACCAATCTTCGGCCCACCATTTCTTCCCCAAAGTTTGACGTAGCTTTTGTGGAAAAAAACAAATTTTACTCCATCCATCCATGCACTCATTAACCCACCAACTGATCCATCCATGTATCCATCCACCCACTCATCCCTCCATCGTTCCATGAATCTATCTGCCCAACCACCCATCCATTCATCCATCCACCCACCCACCCACCCATCCACTCATTGACCCACCAACTCATCCATCCGTGTATCCATCCATGCACCCAACCATCCAGCCGGCCCCTTTCTCTCTATTAGAAAAACAAGTTTAGAGGTGTGAACGTTGAGAAAAAGAATTCACATGAACTTAAAAAGGGGTGGCCATTCCCTAGGCTGTTGTCCTACAGATTTGTTTGACATCAAGTGCCCTAATTCCCAGCCTGGACATTTCTAGCAGAGGGGTGGCTTGTGAGGGTCTGTAATGAAATCCCTCAAGGTGTTTTGGAAAATGAGTCTGAGGGTCATCAATTGATTGCTGCTTCATAGCAAAGCAGAGGTGATGAAATTCCTTGCATTTGTTATAAATGGATTGTGATGATGGAGAATTGGATTGCACCCCTTGTGCTGTGCTTGTTTGGGCACACAAACCCATAACGAGGTCCCTTAACTCTCATGTCATCATCCCAGAAAGTTGGACCAATTACCGTAGCTAACTCTCTCTCGTCAATGCTGGTTATTCCCACCAGCAGCCCCTTCCCCTCTGAGCTGCTCCAGGGAGACCGGCCCCCGTTCTTGGGCACAGAGTCGAGCCCCAGAGTGGTAAAACTTTTGTTTCCAGCTCCGGTTGCAAAGTGGCAGCTAAGCAACGAAAGTCTTCTGTTCTCGGCCAGCAATTTGCTGTTTCAGCTCAAATTTCTGCTCTAGGTGGACTTTTGGCTCAGCCACCACTATTCTCATTGTGTCTGAATCCATCTGTGGGAGAGAGCTTGACTCTGCTTGAACCACAGTTGGTCTCCTGCAGGTGGGGCAACCAGCCAAGGTGAGCTGCTTCCCGGTCCAGCCAACATCTTAAGGAGACAATTGCAAGGAGAGGTTGACCTTGGAAAGGAGAAGGAAGTGCAAGATCAGGAATGCAAGATTCAACCCAGGAATATCCATTTAGGAGATCTCAGAAACAGCAAAGAGCTTCTCCTCTCTGAGAGGACAACAGTTTTAACGGTCAACAACCCAGACCTTTCTATCCTTCCTCTCTGTCCTGCTCCAAAGATGGACTTGGACTAGGCAAATTGGACAAATTGGCCCTTCAGAGCGGCAGTCCAAATGAAAGCTGGCTGCAGGAAACATACGGAGATATATTTCCTGACAGGCAAGGGAGATGGTGAGATTCAACACAAGTCAATCCAAGCACATCTTCATACCATATAACTAAATTATGGATATATATTAAGGGCTATTAGTTTTGGTGGTTTTCTGTTGGCTCTTGACCATGATAGCAAGAAGCTCCAGACCTAATACATCTGGGTATAAAATGCAAGGCTGCTTTTAGGCTCATTTGGAAGATGACCTGTCTCCCTCACTGTAAACCTCAATCTTGCAAGTAAAGCCAGATCTTCTAAAACATCTCTACAACTGGAGGCCACCTTCTCCTTCTGATCCCAACATCTTCTCATCCAATTGGTAGACATCACTTATTTTTTTGGAAACCTGAAAGACAGTGGAAGCTTATTATCTCCCTTAAAACTGTATTAATCTCAGGTAATACCATATGCAGACCTAATTCTAAATGAAGTTGGACCTTCATACGAGTGAGGTGGGACAACATTGGACAAATACCTTTAAGTTTCTAAAGAGCAAAGGTGGACAGACCTGTTTTGTGTTGAAGCTCAGAGCAAGTCAACCATTTTCTTAAGTCTCTGATGAAGAGACACAGGATGTCCAAAGGGATGGTACAGCTGGACTGTGCTCCACATTGACTGAGTGAATTGATGGTCCTTTACTGAAATTAGGAAAGTAAAGAACTCAAGTAAAGGAAACGTGACAGTCTTTGATTCAACTGTTCCTTGCTCATGCTGCTCTCAGCTTCAACAACATGCTTTAAAAGAATCTAAGCAATTAGACAGTGTAGGAAACACATAAATAGTCTTTAACCTGTAGGATCTTCACAGCCTTCTCAGTTGCATTTGGCACTGATTGTTGGAAGAAGATCGATTGCCAGGAAAAGAGTAGGACCCACTGGAACATCAAGGATGTCCCATTAGAATGTCCTTGTCTAAGCTGACGACCTCCTGAAGGATTGAAGGAAAACCTGCTAATCCAGCTGAGAGTGATAACTCACCAGGGTTTGGAGGTTTTGGTATGTGGGAATGAACTTGAGAGATGGGACGAAGGGATGTTGCCTAGAGAACCATCAGATAAGACAAAGCAGAGCCTACGGAGAAAGGAACTCAGAAATGAACAACTGCTCAGGCTGTAAAACAAGATGGCAGGACATTTGTACTTTCAGACTTGCAAGATTCTGCTACGGCTTTATTGTAGCCATACAATAAAGTTGAATTAACTCATCTGGTTGTGTTTCCTCTCTGGTCTACCTGGGAAGACTGACAGCAGGGCTGAAGGGCTGCTACTTCCTGAGTAGGGTTTCTGGAACTGGTATGGTGGCTTCTTCTCCAAGTAAGCCGTTGGTGCTCTTTATGGAATATGCTTCTGATGCCAAGCTTGGAAGAGGTGTTGTGAGGGTCTGCAGGCTGAATGCCCCAGAAATGCCAGGAGAGAATTAAGCTCTGCTCCTCCAGCTCTGTGCCCCCAATTTAATTCATCTCATCCTGCAGGTAATTCTAATTCAAAATACCACAAGCAATCGGTTCTTTTTTATGTGGAAGGGATCACTAAACTCTCATCCTCCATAATTCCAGTCTGAGTCCTCAAATAATTACTGTGTTATTCTTCCATCCATTTTTCAGGCTCCGTTGCCACTCACTGCTTTCTTCAGAAGAATTTTTATCTCTTCCCAGGTGTCTATGTTCTTCCTCATGGGTGCCCACAACCAAACACAGGAAAAGGAATTTATCTTCCTGGCATTCTCCATATTCCAGAGACACCATGTCCATTTTTTCTTGGTGTTCCTGGCGGCCTATTTGGTCACTCTGCTGGGCAACTTCATGATCATAACCCTGGTTCTTTTGGATTCCCATCTTCACACCCCCATGTACTTCTTCCTCAGCCAGCTCTCCTGCTTGGATGTTTGCCTTTCTTCTGTGGTAGTGCCAAAGATCTTGGTGAACCTCCTATGCCAAGAGCAGACTATCTCCTATAACCAATGCCTGGCACAAGCCTTCTTCCTGATTGGCTTTGGGGGATGTGAGCCAGCACTGCTGGCCGTCATGGCTTATGACCGCTATGCTGCCATTTGTCAGCCTTTGCATTATGCCCACCTGATGAGGGGCAAGTTGTGCGTCCAGATGTCTGTGGCCATTTGGCTCTGGGGCTTCCTGGACTCAGCTATCTACACTGCCCTGGCCTCTAGGTTGGATTTCTGTGGAAACCACCAGATTCTTCACATCTGGTGTGATGTTCCTCCACTACTGAAAATTGCCTGCAGTGATACCCAGGTCAACAATCTGGCCAATCACATCACCAGCACCTTGGTTGGCCTCGGTCCCTTCCTCTTCATCATCCTGTCCTATTTCTGTATTTTGGCTTCCATTCTCCGGATTCCCTCCAGCACCGGCAGACGCAAAGCCTTCTCCACTTGTGCATCACACATTGCTGTGGTAACTCTTTATATTGGAAATGGGTTCCTGAACTACAACCATCCAAATTCTGGCTACTCCCTAGAAAGCGACACCCTGATTTCCATCATGTTTTGCATCGTCACCCCCATGCTGAACCCCTTAATCTACAGCCTCCGCAACAAGGAGGTGAAGGAAGCCAGGAGGAGGGTTTTCAACCGCCGGAGAGCAGCCTTGTCTTCATGGTGAGGTGCTTTTCTCTTTGAACCTCACCTTTGTTTGCTCCACAAGAAAAATAAAAGTGGTGCACAAGAACTTGGGAGAAAAACATTCTGCAGATGCCTGCAAAATTTCCCTTTGCGGAAACAAAATGGGGTTTTTGTAAGAACATGAGTAGCTGGGCGGTGCAGACAGTGCAAGCAGCATAATGATACAGGAAGACAAGTAGAAGATAAACAGCTGCTATTAATTCATAAGTAAAAACATCATGGAAAAAAAAATGACAATGCACTCTCCCCTTCCATTTATTTTCCCAGCTGCACCCACAACCTAAATATTTGTATTGTACTTTGCACATTAATTGTGGAGATGATTATTAGCATCTATTTGGCCTTTTCTTCTGTTGTTTTGATTGGTCTCTTAACTCTTTTCCTAAGAACTGATTTCTAATTGCTTGAATTTTCCATGTTGTGTCACGTGTCCTGTACAAGCCCTTTGTGCTTGAATTTTATTAGTCTTTTTTGTAAGTCTGAACAAGTCTCCAGTTTTGGTCTCCTAGTCTTTTATTATCAGCACAAATTCACTTATGCCAAATTCATTCTTTGGTGTCATCTGCAAATTTGATGAGTTCCCCATCTATCCCCTCGTCCAAATCGTTGATGAAGATGTTGAAGAGTCCTGGGCCTAAAACAGAGCCTTGGGGCACCCCACTACACACTTCCCCCCACGAGGATGCAGTTCCATTGAAGACTACATGTTGAGTGTGGTTGGTCAGACATTTATGAATACATCTGGTGGTGATGCTGTCTAACCCACATTTTTCTATCTTATCAAGTAGTAGGTTGTGGTCTACTTTATCAAATGCCTTACTAAAGTTCAAGTAAATTATATGCACAGCATTCCTCTGGTCCACTAATTTTGTCACCTGGTCAAAGAATACAATAAGATTTGTCTGGCATGATCTGTTTTTGACAAACCCATGTTGGCTTTCGGTTATGACTTTATCTCTAGGTGTTCACTGATTCATTGCTTGATTATCTTTTCCAGAATCTTCCCAGGTATTGAGGTCAGGCTGATAAGTCTGAGGTTTCCTGGGTCTATTTTATTTATTTATTTATTTATTGAAGATGGGAACTACATCAGCTCTTTCCCAGTCCTCTGGTAGTTCCCCGGTACTCCAGGATCTTTGAAAGATATAGTTCAGTGGTTCTGAGATCACGTCTGTCAGTTCCTTCAGAACCTTGGGGTGTAATCCATCTGGTCTGGGTGATCTGAACTCGTCTAGGATGGACAGGTGCTCACTTACCATTTTCTTGCCTATTTTAACTTTTGTTTCTAATCTGTTTTTTATTGTATTGTTTTTGATAAGTTGGACTGTTTCTTCCCTTTGTGTAAAGACGGATGCAAAAAATGAGTTAAGTAGTTCTGCTTTCTCCCTGTTGCTTGTCACCTTCTTGCTACTTTCTCCACTAATGGACCAATCATTTCTTTGACTTTTTTCTTATTTTTTACATGTTGAACAAAGTTTTTTTTTTGTTATTTTCCACCCACCCATCCAACCATCCATCCACTCATTGACCCACCAACACATCCATCTATGTATCCATCCACCCACTCATCCATCCATCCATCCATCCATCCATCCATCCATCCATCCATCCATCCATCCATCCACCCACTCATCCATCCATCCCTCCATGCATCTATCTGCCCAACCACCCATCCACTCAATAACCCACCAACTCATCCATCCATGTATCCAACCAGCCAGCCGGCCCCTTTCTCTCTATTAGAAAAACAAGTTTAGGGCTTCCAGTTTAGGGCTTCCAGTTCCGGATCGCGGCAAACGCAGTTGCGTGGAGAGCTTTGTCTCTCCCCGGCTGTTTTTCCCTCCGCCGGTAGACCCTTAATTGAGTCGAAAAGTCGCCCTGGAGGGGCGACTACTGTTGAGGAGGCCCTCGTTGACTGGGGAAGGGCAGCAGCTCCTTCCACAGTCCGAGCCAGCTCCTTAGGGCCATCGGAGAAAAGATCGCCTAGTAAAATGGACGATCACTTCGCTGCGCCAGCCGAAAGCCAGAAGAACAGCTAAGCACAAAGAACCCCTGTGGAGAATCCGGGTGAGACCTTTCCTTCCCCCTTTTTCCCTAATTACTCTCCTGTAAAAAGCTTTTGAATTTGAATTACTTCCCTGCTGTGAGAGAGCAGCGTTTCGGCACTGTGGGAAAAACAGCTTTGGAAACTGAAAAAAATAAAACAGCTAATTTTTTATTGACTATTTAACTCTTGGAATACTGAGGGATCCTGAAAATATTTCTACTTTTGAACATTACTATTATTACCATGCTATTTACTATGTTGGAGATGCCTTTCTTTTTTACTTTTTTTAATGTGAATTTATCAATTTGGAAAGAAAGACTTTACAGCTTACTGAGGGCATCTTGTGATGAAAAGTGTTACTGCAACTGTATATTTTAATACTGGAGAATGGTTCTGACCTTCAAATGATGATAAGGGTAAAGATAACTTGAAACAGCTGGGTGGTGATCTTGTTTACGAGGAATTGGAGGTGAATATTTGGGGACTTTTATTGAATATAGCCTTCACTAAAAGAGTAAAAGACTTTTTTTTCACCACTGAAATGGAGGATATTTACCCACAGCTTGATTATGAACTTATACTAGAAGCAATTTTGGAAGCAACAGAGTACATGAAATCTTGGAGAAAAATTAAAGAGAACTATTCAGAATTACAAATTGACTCTCAAAGTTTAATGGATCAAGATCGAGGTACAATTGAGGAAAAACAGTGTAACTCCAAAGAGGTTATTTTACAACAACAGATGCAACCTAAAGAGACGGAGGAAACAGATCTACAACCCAACTATGACTTTACTTTGGGAGAAATAGTGGAAACTATGGAACAAATTAACTTCTTACAAATCCACGTACAATCTATGGAGAATCTTTATGATCAAAAAACAACTTTAATTGAGAAATTTGAACTGTCAAAAACAACAGAGACTGAAACCCAGTCACAACTCACTGGAAATTGTGATAATATGGACAAGCAACTAGTATTTACAACATGGATCAAAACTGACTACATCATTCAGATGACATTGGAAGAAAAGGAAGAGATTTTTGACCAGTCTGAAATGTTGAGAAATATTTATTTTCAAATATTGAGGTTTGATGACGTAGAAGCTTTATTATGGGAACCGGTTTGGCACAGAAAGAAACCTAGAGTTAGGTTTAAAAATGGGTTCCAAAATTTTACTTAATGGATTATAAAGGCTTTTGAGATTTTGATTGACCTAAACTTGATTTCTGTAAAAGATTATCCTTTGTAATCAATATTTTGTTTTAGATATGATAATTATTTTGCCTAATGGGTTATAAGATTTTTGATTGATATAGATTGAATGATAAAATATATACTTAAAATAGACAGAAATGTTCTCTCTGGATTTATATTTTGATTTCAGATAAGAAAATTATTTTGTAATAGAAGGAGAATAAGAGGGACTGGAGATAAGAGGAGAAATGCTATTAATAAATAATCTACTAGAACAAGAAATAGACTGTATCTGGAAAATATAAGAATGTTATAGTGGGAACAAGATATTTATGCTAGATATAATTATTTGTTAGGAAAAAGGGAAATGAGGGATACCCGAAGTGTTAATAATATGTTTATTTAAGGCTGATTTGAATATGGTAATTTTAAATTGGTAAAGCTTAAAACAGGATTGGATTTTTATAACTGAAATGTGATTGATGTCTGATTGGATTGATTTATTTTATTTAGAAATGTCTTAATTTGAATATGTAAGATTATAAGAGGGAAATAGAGAGGGAATTTGTAATGAATTAATTTGAGCTATATATTTATGACTATGTTTTATGATGTTTGATGTCCCCACCTCCACGTTGTGTCTTGAGCACCTTAATGTAAAACAAAAAAAACCAATAAAACTTGTTTGAAAAAAGAAAAGAAAAACAAGTTTAGATGTGTGAATGTTGAGAAAAAGAATTCACATGAACTTAAAGAGGGGTGGCCATTCCCTAGCCCAGTGATGGCGAACCTTTTAGAGACTCCAAAACCGCCCCCCGTCCCCACTCTGCCTCCCGCCCTGCCTGCTCCGCCCCCCCTGCCCCCTGCCCCGCCCCCCCGGCCACGCACCGCCTCCATGGCCTGCCGCAGATCGCCCAGGCAGCCCTGCAGCACCATGGCAGCCACACCCTCCGCCCACACCCCGCAGCATCATCTGCACGCTATGGGGAACGAGGGCGGAGTCTTGTCCCTGCTGCCCGGCTATATCCTTGGCTGTGCTGCTCCATGCGGGCTGCACCCAGAGGTGACTCTCCTCCAGGGGGGCTGCAAGGAGGGGGCTGCGGGGGGAGGCAGGGCTGGGGTGATGGCGCATGTGCCCACAGAGAGGGCTCCGAGTGCCGCCTCTGGCACGCATGCCACTGTGCTTGTTTGGGCACACAAACCCATAACGAGATCCCTGAACACTCATTTCATCATCCCAGAAAGTTGGACCAATTACCGTAGCTAACTCTCTCTCGTCAATGCTGGTTATTCCCACCAGCAGCCCCTTCTCCTCTGAGCTGCTCCAGGGAGACCGTTCTTGGGCACAGAGTCGAGCCCCAGAGTGGTAAAACTTTTGTTTCCAGCTCCGGTTGCAAAGTGGCAGCTAAGCAATGAAAGTCTTCTCTTCTCGGCCAGCAATTTGCTGGTTCATCTAAATGTTTTTGCAGCTCTAGCTCCCTTCCGAAATGGGGGGACCCTGAGCTCAGGAAAGGACTATGAGGAATCAAAAATATGCTATTCCAAATTTGCTGAATCAAGGTGTGTAGTCAGCTTTACCTGCTACCTTTGATTTCATGGGCTTCTACCTAAGGCTTCCTCCCACAGTTGGGTCTGTGCAATAGGGTAGAGCAGGGGTCTCCAAACTAGGCAATTTTAAGACTAGTGAACTTCAGCTCCCAGAATTCCTCAGCCAGTGATCTGTCTTTTAGTTTTAACCTACAGTTTGACTCCATAGCTTTGGCCGTGTTCATTCAGCTTCTTCTTGATGTAGCTTGGAGTGAAATAGCTCCAAGGCAGCCATCTTGACTTTCCTCCTTCTTGCCTTCCATCTCAGTTCTTCTGTTTGGTTGAGAACTGGATCATTTTTTCTATATCTTTTCTCGTTTTTGTTGGTTTTTTCCTGGCTGGTCTTCTTGATTCTTTTCCTCTTCCAACTCCAACTCTTGGCTCAGCAACCTTTCCCTCACAATGGTTCTGAGGAAAGGCAATCAATAATTTTGTCTCCCCAGTTTTCCTTGCTGCTGCCTCCCTTGCCTTTTCTACTCACAGTAGTCTGTGGTTTTGTTTTAATTTTAACTTTGGATCCTGGACTCCCGTTTACTTAGCTTCATCCTGAGGAGACCTGTGCAGTCAGATCTCCAGGCAGTTTCTTGACTTTCCCTCTTCTTATCTCTCATGTTCTGTCCTCAAATAATTACTGTGTTATTCTTCCATCCATTTTTCAGGCTCCGTTGCCACTCACTGCTTTCTTCAGAAGAATTTTTATCTCTTCCCAGGTGTCTATGTTCTTCCTCATGGGTGCCCACAACCAAACA
>JALGBA010002999.1:0-10253 GCA_023970755.1 Azemiops feae | reverse complement strand
TCCTTGGCCGCGGGACAGCCTGCTCGGGGCGTCGCCGGGCTGTGACGCCATCAGAAGGCGCGTCCCCTATTTCGGCAGAGAAGCGGAAAGGCACCATAGAGGTAGGAAAGGAGAGCGGAGGGCAGACTGGGCTTTCCCCTCTTCAAACCGTCGCTCTTGGGAATCGCCATAGATATGTACACAGAGAGCTCGGGTGGAAATGGTAGAGCGGCCGGTAGAACCAAGACTTCCGAGTTTGCTGGAGCATATATGGAGGAAGACTTTGGATTGGAGTTAAGGACAGAAAAAAGACAATGCAGAAATCTGGATTGTATTGGGGGCGCCCTATATAAAAGCCCCCCGCAAAGGTGGAGTGTCACAGAGTATTGCACATCCATTCCCAGCCAGCAGGGGACAAGTTTAATCCCTGTAAGTCATCCAGCGTTTCTCAAATTTGGCAATTTTTGTGGACTTCAAGTCCCAGAATTCCCCAGCCTGCATGCAGTTTGCAGGTAACTAAATGGTTTATCCAGGGAAAGCAGGAACTGTATTAAATTGGACTCCAGGGTTGACCGAGTACACCACCTCCAAATTTGTGAGGTCCCCTAAAATTTGCTGGCAACCCCCAAGTGATCGCAATAAATAAATAAAAACACAAACGTATTTATTTAGCGTATGGCACAATACACTCCGATAGTATCTTTTCACTAGCCTCCACTAGTTGTGACACTGCTTAGGTTTTACAAAAGCAGCCAAGGCCATTAAATGATGCTCCAGTCAGAGCTGAAGAACCTTCTTGTATGAGAAGCGAAACGTCTTCAAAGAAAATCAAGAAAGTCCAGTTGCCTCCTGAAAAAGCATCTTTGGGACAATTATGACCCGGATGACTGAGAATCTACATAGACAGTGAGAGACAATGCGGGATACTTAAGGCACTGGACTAGAAATCGGAAGACTGTCGGTTCTAGTCCCACCTTAGGCATGAAAGTCAACTGTGGTGACCTTAGGGTCAGTCCTTCTCTCTTGGTCCTAGTAAGGAGGCAATGCCAAACCACCAGCTTCCCATCATAGCTATCTGCAATTGCATTGACGCACGACCGAATGTGTGCAGCTGGGGCCTGCGCACACCTGCAACATATCGTGTACATCTATCTATCTATCATCTATCTATCTATCTATCTATCTATCTATCTATCTATCTATCTATCTATCTATCTATCTATCTGTCTGTCTGTCTGTCTGTCTGTCTGTCTGTCTGTCTGTCTGTCTGTCTATCTATCTAATATAAAGGAGGCTGCACTGCAATGGTTAGACGGCCTATTGGTATCTGAACAAAAATCTTTTTAACATTTATATTTTATTGTGTTTTTCTAATCTAGGTGAAATGTTAATATATACTGCAAGTCCATGTATGATATGCCATACGCTAAATAAATAAGTAAACAACCGCCCAATCAAGAAACTACCAGGAACACCTCCATCAACCCTGATAGGACAAGCCACTAAGTATATAAAGAGAGAGCAAAATCCTCTCTCTTCTAGAACTGTGATGTTACCTAGTTGGGTCACGAAAACCGTTCGCAAGAAAACCACCAGCTCAGGAGAGCACAAGGACCCCTGAAGAGACAATGTTGTGGATATCGGACAAGTAGGCCCCTTAGCTCCGGCTTTAGTAATTAATAAATAAAAGTGATATGCGCATAGGGTGGTGTTGGTTTGTGTGGTCGGGTCGTGCGGGTCGGCGGGGTATGATAATTACTATATAATTTATATTTGATTAAATTTAGCTGCCCCATCTCGCCTAGAGGTTTAGAAAAGCCCCTTTTTGCTTCCAGTCAGTCAATATGCGGCTGAGCAAGTGAAGTGGAGGCCAGCAAGATCCTTCCCTCCACTTTCCCTCGCACTTTACATATCCCAGAGCACCGTGCAACAATTAGAAGCAGCTGCCCGCCGGACTCCCGCCCGTCCCTGTTTCTTCCATCCCTAAAACCGCATTCCAGATTTCACCCGACTCCTGGGATTGCCCTCATGCTATGCTTTGCGACGTAAAACTGTGCCGAAAGAAATAGACCTTTTTAATGGGATTTTAAAGTTATTATCCTCTATCTTTATTAGTAACGCCTTATTAATGTTAATAGGGCGAAGGGAAGCCCTTTTGCTGGGACACAAAAACATCACCTAATATTACTGAGGTTTCATTAATAAATACTACACTTAAAACTCCATTTAAAAGCTTTATTTCTTTTGGTGGCTGCTCGGCTCACCTGCGGCAGTACGAGGCTTTTTTCCCTTCTTGCGGCAGCGTAGAGCAGAAAAGAGGACAGGAAGGTGCCGACGGATGACTAAAAGCAACGGACAAGAATTCGGCCATAATAGGAAGGTCGATTCCAAAAGAACTGGGGGATGGCCAATTTGGACGGACGGGAGGTCGCCATGCCGAGAAGGTCTAGGACTAGGTGTTAATGCTATGGGACGGAAAAACCTGCCCTCCTGTGGTCAAAACGGGTATTGCGGCCGCCGAAATAAATAAACCTTTTGAATGGGATTTTAATGTTATTCTTCTCTATCTTTATTATTAACGCCTTATTAATATTAATAGGGCGACGGGAGGCCCTTTTGCTGAGACCCTGGGGCAGAGTAAGATAACCTAATATTAGTATGGTTTTATTAACAAAGAATAATAAACTTAAAACGCAATTTAAAAGGTTTATTTCTTTTGGGGGCTGCTGTACCTGCTTGTCCCTTAGCGAGAGATGGCGCGGCCTTCAAAAAGGCCTGTAATGATGAATTAAGGTTACTTTGATAGGTGCTAACTTTAAAGATAAACCTCACCAAACATACATAAATTTATTGCTATGCTTAATATTAAAATGAGTGAGATTAGATTTTACCTTCGCTGCTAGTTTTGAAACTGACGCATTTATTAAAATGTTTTATGTCTACCTACATAACACTAATTTCTTGCTGCATCTTAGTTTTATCTCTAGTAGGCCAATTCGGGAATATCATTTTCACTGGGGGGAAAAAATAGACAGCTAGTCCATTGGGGTGGAAGGATGCCAGGCTAGAAAAATTGGGGTGGGGGCCTGAGTTGTAGTAACACCTTAGTATGAGAAACCAGCTTGGGCCAATTCCTCTCATAGTCAGCCTAAGTCTAACCCTAACCCAGGGCTGTTGCTGCATGGCGAAAATAACGAGAAGGAAGGGCGCATTAGATATATTTGCCGCTTGAGTTATTGATAAAAAAATAACAAAAGGCGGCATTAAAAACATACGCAAAAAAGTCATCTGGGTCAGTCACTCCAAAACCAGCTTTGGGCCAGTCCCTCTCTCTCGGCCCTAGGAAGGAAGCAACGGCAAACCATTTGTCTGAAATGGTATAGGGTTGCCTGCCTAAGCAGGGGGTTGGACTAGAAGACCTCCAAGGTCCCTTCCAACTCGGTTATTCTATTCTAACCGCAGCTGGGGGGAAAAACCTTGCCAAGAAAACCGCAGGGATTTGGTCAGGCAATGGCCAGGAGTCGAGACTAAGTGGAAAGCACCAAATAATATTAAGAATAACAGCAATAACTTGCTAAACGCCCGGCTCCCTCCGGTGATGTTACTAGAAGGTAGTGCGAACACAGGCAATTGGTTCATCGGCAACGCGTGTCGTGGAAACGCAACTCATAGTACCCACGCCGCCCATGATAAGCGGCGCGAGCGGCAGATTCGGGGAAGCTTCCTGAAAGCCCCCGCCTCACCTGGCCTTGATGCAAAGCAAAGCTAGCGCCCCGGCTCCACCTTTTGCCTTCTCCTGGCGCGGGACAGCCGTCTCGGGGCGTCGCCGGGCTGGGACGCCATCAGAAGGCGCGTCCCCTATTTCGGCAGAGAAGCGGAAAGGAACCATAGAGGTAGGAAAGGAGAGCGGAGGGCAGACTGGGCTTTCCGCTCTTCAAACCGTCGATCTTGGGAATCGCCATAGATATGTAACCAGAGAGCTCGGGTGGAAATGGTAGAGCGGCCGGTAGAACCAAGACTTCCGAGTTTGCTGGAGCATATATGGAGGAAGACTTTGGATTGGAGTTAAGGACGGGAAAAAGACAATGCAGAAATCTGGATTGTATTGGGGGCGCCCTATATAAAAGCCCCCCGCAAAGGGGGAGTGTCACAGAGTATTGCACATCCATTCCCAGCCAGCAGGGGACAAGTTTAATCCCTATAAGTCATCCAGCGTTTCTCAAACTTGGCAATTTTTGTGGACTTCAAGTCCCAGAATTCCCCAGCCTGCATGCAGTTTGCAGGTAACTAAATGGTTTATCCAGGGAAAGCAGGAACTGTATTTTAAATTGGACTCCACGGTGGACAATTACACTCACCTCCCAAATTTGTGACGTCCCCTAAAATTTTGCTGGCGACCCCTCAAGTGATCGCAATAAATAATAAAAACAACAAACGTAATTTATTTAGCGTAGACACAATACACATCCAATAGCTCTTTTCACTATCCTCCATAGTGTGACCAATCTACTTAGGTTTTTACAAAAGCATCCGGCCATTAGTGATGCTCCAGTCAAAGAGTGAAGAAGCTTTCTTGTAGAGAAGCATAAACGTCTTCCACAGCAGAAAATTAAGAAAGTCCAGTTGCCTCCTGAAAAAGCATCTTAGGGACAATTATGACCCGGATGACTGAGAATCTCCATAGACAGTGAGAGACAATGCGGGATACTTAAGGCACGGGACTAGAAATCGGAAGACTGTCGGTTCTAGTCCCACTTTAGGCATGAAAGTCAACTGTGCAAACCTGCAACATATCGTGTAGATCTATCTATCTATCTATCTATCTATCTATCTATCTATCTATCTATCTATCTATCTATCTATCTATCTATCTATCTATCTATCTATCTATCTAATATAAAGGATGCTGCGCTTCAATGGTTAGACGGCCTATTGGTATCTGAACAAAAATCTTTTTAACATTTATATTTTATTGTGTTTTTCTAATCTAGGTGAAATGTTAATATATACTGCAAGTCCATGTATGATATGCCATACACTAAATAAATAAGTAAACAACCGCCAAATCAAGAAACTACCAGGAACACCTCCATCAACCCTGATAGGACAAGCCACTAAGTATATAAAGAGAGAGCAAATTCCTCTCTCTTCTAGCACTGATGATGTTACCTAGTTGGGTCACGAAACGTCTGCAAGAAAACCACCAAGCTCAGAGAGCACCAAGGACCCCTGAAGAGACGTTGTTGTATGATGGACCATTGGCCCCCTTTAGCTCCGGCTTTATTATTCATTATAACAACACTGATATGCGTGTGTGTGTGTGTGTGCTCGCGTTTGGTTGTTATGATAATCTATATAATTTTATATTATTATGACATTTATCTGCCCAATCTCGCCTAGAGGTTTAGAACGCCCCTTTGCTTCCCATCAGTCAATTTGGGCTGAGCAAGTGAAATGGAGGCAGCGAGATTTCCTCCCTCCTCTTTCCCCCTCGCACTTTACATATGCCCAGAGGAACCTGCCACACTTGAAGCATCTGCCCGCCGGCCTCCCCGCACCGTCCCTTGTTTCTTTCTTCTTCCCTCCTAAACCTGCCATTCCATACGTTCACCCGCCTGGGATTGGCCTCGATGCTATGCTTTGCGAACGTAAACTGTGCCAGAAAGAAATAGACCTTTTGAATTGGATTTAAAGTTTATTATCCTCTACTCTTTATTATATAAACGCCTTAGTAATGTTAATAAGGGAAGGAAGCCCTTTTGTCTGCGACGCGGGACACAAAAAAAATCACCTAATATTACTGCGTTTTCATTCATAAATACTACACTTAAAACTCCATTTAAAAGCTTTATTTCTTTTTGTGGGCTGCTCGACTCTCCGCGGGTAGTACGAGTTGGTCACGAAACGTCTGCAATGAACCAAGCTCAGAGAGCACCAAGGACCCCTGAAGAGAGAATGTGGTTGGATGATGGACCAAGTGGCCCCTTTAGCTCCGGCTTTATTATTTATATAATAACAATGATATGCGTGTGTGTGTGTGTGCGCGCGCCCGTGCGCGGGTGTATGATAATACTATATAATTTATATTATGATGACATTTATCTGCCCCATCTCGCCTAGAGGTTTAGAAAGCCCCTTTTAGCTTCCCAGTCAGTCAATATGGGCTGAGCAAGTGAAGCTAGAGGCAGCCGAGATTTCCTTCCCTCCTCTTTCCCCTCGCACTTTACATATGCCCAGAGGCACCGTGCACACTTCGAAGCAGCTACCCGCCGGCCTCCCCGCCCGTCCCTCGTTTCTTCCATCCCTAAACCCTCCATTCCAGATTCACCCGCCTGGGATTGCCTCGATGCCTATGCTTTGCGACGTAAAACTGTGCCGAAAGAAATATACCTTTTGAATGAGATTTTAAAGTTATTATCCTCTATCTTTATTAGTAACGCCTTATTAATTGTTAATAGGGCGAGGAAGCCCTTTGGCTGCGACGCGGGGACACAAACATCCCTAATATTACTGAAAGGTTTTCATCATAATACTACCTTAAACTCCTTTAAAAGCTTTATTTCTTTTTGTGGCGGCTCGGCTCACCTGCGGTAGTACGAGTTGGGTCACGAAACGTCTGCAAGGAAACCACCAAGCTCAGAGAGCACCAAGGACCCCTGAAGAGAGAATGTTGTTGGATGATGGACCAAGTGGCCCCTTTAGCTCCGGCTTTATTATTTATATAATAACAATGATATGCGTGTGTGTGTGTGTGCGCGCGCCCGTGCGCGGGTGTATGATAATACTATATAATTTATATTATGATGACATTTATCTGCCCCATCTCGCCTAGAGGTTTAGAAAGCCCCTTTTAGCTTCCCAGTCAGTCAATATGGGCTGAGCAAGTGAAGCTAGAGGCAGCCGAGATTTCCTTCCCTCCTCTTTCCCCTCGCACTTTACATATGCCCAGAGGCACCATGCACACTTAGAAGCAGCTACCCGCCGGCCTCCCCGCCCGTCCCTCGTTTCTTCCATCCCTAAACCCTCCTTTCCAGATTCACCCGCCTGGGATTGCCTCGATGCCTATGCTTTGCGACGTAAAACTGTGCCGAAAGAAATAGACCTTTTGAATGAGATTTTAAAGTTATTATCCTCTATCTTTATTAGTAACGCCTTATTAATGTTAATAGGGCGAAGGGAAGCCCTTTTGCTGCGACGCGGGGACACAAAAACATCACCTAATATTACTGAGGTTTCATTCATAAATACTACACTTAAAACTCCATTTAAAAGCTTTATTTCTTTTTGTGGCTGCTCGGCTCACCTTCGGTAGTACGAGGCTTTCTCTCTGGCGGCAGCGAGAGCAGAAAAGAGGACAGGAAGTTTGCCGACGGGATGCACCAGAGGTCTCTATGGCGAGAAGAGTGGCCGTCAAAAGCCTGGGGTACGATAGCAGGCCGGAACAAGAAATCTCTATGGTGAGAAGGCCGCTGCGAGAGGAAGTTGCGATGGATGACTAAAATCGGGAAGAAGGATTCGGCCTGATCGGAAGGGTCCGGATTCCAAATGACTGGGATGTCCATTTGGACGGACGGGAGGTCGCCATGCGAGAGGTCTAGATGTTAGCTATGGGCCATGAAAAACGTATAGCCCATCCTGTGGTCAAAACGGGTATTGCGGCCGCCGAAATAAATAAACCTTTTGAATGGGATTTTAAGGTTATTCTTCTCCATCTTTATTATTAACGCCTTATTAATATTAATAGGGCGACGGGAGGCCTTTTTGCTGCGACCCTGGGGCAGAGTAAGATAACCTAATATTAGTAAGGTTTTATTAATAAAGAATAATAAACTTAAAACGCCATTTAAAAGGTTTATTTCTTTTGGTGGCTGCTGTACCTGCTTGTCCCTTAGCGAGAGATGGCGCGGCCTTCAAAAAGGCCTGTAATGATGAATTAAGGTTACTTTGATAGGTGCTAACTTTAAAGATAAACCTCACCAAACATACATAAATTTATTGCTATGCTTAATATTAAAATGAGTGGGATTAGATTTTACCTTCGCTGCTAGTTTTGAAACTGACGCATTTATTAAAATGTTTTATGTCTACCTACATCACACTAATTTCTTGCTGCATCTTAGTTTCTAATCTTCCTAGTATGCTCATTCGTGAATAACATTCACTGGGTGAAAAATAGCAGGCTAGTCATTGGGGTGAAGGTTGCCAGGCTAGAATTGGGGTGAGGCTGCGGTTTTAGTACCGACCTTAGGTATGAGAAACCAGCTTTGGCCAATTCCTCTCCTGTCAGCCTAGTCTAACCCTAACCCTAGGGCTGTTTGCCTGCATTGCGAAAATAGAGAAGGAAGGGAGCATTAGATATATTTGCGCCTTGATTATTTTATAAAAAAATCAAGCCTGCCTTAAAAAAATACGCAAAAACTATCTGGGGCAGTCACTCAACAGCTTTGCCAGTCCACTCTCTCTCGGCCCTAGGAAGGAACACTGCAAACAATTTGTCTGAAATGGTATAAGGGTTGCCTGCCTAAGCAGGGGTTTGCGATACTAGAAGACCTCCAAGGTCCCTTCAACTCGGTTATTCTATCCTAACCGCAGCTGGGGGGAAAAACCTTGCCAAGAAAACCGCAGGGATTTGGTCAGGCAATGGCCAGGAGTCGAGACTAAGTGGAAAGCACCAAATAATATCAAGAATAACAGCAATAACTTGCTAAACGCCCGGCTCCCTCCGGTGATGTTACTAGAAGGGAGTGCGAACACAGGCAATTGAGTTCATCGGGCAACGCGTGTCGTGGGAACGCAACTCCTAGTACCCACGCCGCCCGTGAAAAGGCGGCGTCGAGCGGCAGATTCGGGGAAGCTTCCCTGAAGCCCCCGCCTCACCTGGCCTTGATGCAAAGGCAGCAGCGCCGCCGGCTCCACCTTTGCCTTCTCCTTGGCCGCGGGACCGCCTTCTCGGGGCGTCTCCCGGGCTGTGACGCCATTCAGAAGGCGCGTCCCTATTTCGGCAGAGAGCGAAGGCAATCAGAGAGGTAGGAAAGGAGAGCGGAGGGCACACTGGGTTTCCGCTCTTGAAACCATCCACTTGGGAATCCCATAAATGTAAACCAGAGACGCGGTGGAATGGTAGAGCGGTCCGTAGAAACCAAGACTTTCCGAGGTTGCTGAGCAATATATTAGGAAGACTTTTGATGTGGAGTTAAGCGGAAAAAAGACAATGCAGAAATCTGATTGTAGTGGTGGCGCCTATTAAAGCCCCCCAAAGGTGGAGTGTCACAGAGTATTGCACATCCATTCCCTCCAGCAGGGACAAGTTTAATCCTATAAGTTCATCCAGCGTTTTCTCAAACTTGCAATTTTTTGGACTTCAGTCCCGAATTCCCAGCCTGCATGTACTTTTGCAGTACTAATGTTTTTATCCAGGAAAAGCAGGAACTGTATTAAATTTGACTCCAGGGTTGACCGAGTACACCACCTCCAAATTTGTGACGTCCCCTAAAATTTGCTGGCGACCCCCAAGTGATCGCAATAAATAAATAAAAACACAAACGTATTTATTTAGCGTATGACACAATACACTCCAATAGTATCTTTTCACTAGCCTCCACTAGTTGTGACACTACTTAGGTTTTACAAAAGCAGCCGAGGCCATTAAGTGGATGCTCCAGTCAGAGCTGAAGAAGCTTCTTGTATGAGAAGCGAAACGTCTTCAAAGAAAATTAAGAAAGTCCAGTTGCCTCCTGAAAAAGCATCTTTGGGACAATTATGACCCGGATGACTGAGAATCTCCATAGACAGTGAGCGACAATGCGGGATACTTAAGGCACGGACTAGAAATCGGAAACTGTCGTCTAGTCCACCTTAGGCAGGAAATTCACTGTGCAAACCTCAACATATCGTGTAGATCTATCGATCTATCTTCTATCTATCTATCTATCTATCTATCTATCTATCTATCTATCTATCTATCTATCTATCTAATAGAAAGGAGGCTGCACTTCAATGGTTAGACGGCCTATTGGTATCTGAACAAAAATCTTTTTAACATTTATATTTTATTGTGTTTTTCTAATCTAGGTGAAATGTTAATATATACTGCAAGTCCATGTATGATATGCCATACGCTAAATAAATAAGTAAACAACCGCCCAATCAAGAAACTACCAGGAACACCTCCATCAACACTGATAGGACAAGCCACTAAGTATATAAAGAGAGAGCAAATTCCTCTCTCTTCTAGCACTGATGATGTTACCTAGTTGAGTCACGAAACGTCTGCA
>JALGBA010002998.1:0-10203 GCA_023970755.1 Azemiops feae | reverse complement strand
GGATAGGTCGCATCCAGAAAACAAATGGTTTTTCGGTTTCCACAACCCGGGGGGAACCTGAATATATGTATACTTTTCGAATGTGAGGTCAGTTTCACATTTTGACTTTTCATGCTGAATTGGCTTTTTGACAACAAATGCAAGATACGTCCTGGGCTACCTCCTGAGGGAGATGTCGCATCCGGAAAAAAAACGCTTTTTCGGCTTCCCCAACCCACGGGGAACCTGAATATATGTATACTTTTCGAATGTGAAGTCAGTTTCAAATTTTGACTTTTCATGCTGAATTGGATTTTTGCCAAGAAATGCAAGATACGTCCTAGGCTAACTACTGAGGGAGAGGTCGCATCCGGAAAACAAATGGTTTTTCGGCTTACCCAACCTGGGGGGAACCTGAATATATATAGGCTTTTCAAAGGTGAGGTCAGTTTCACATTTTGACTTTTTATGCTGAATTGGCTTTTTGCCAACAAATGCAAGATACGTCCTGGGCTAACTCCTGAGGGAGATGTCGCATCCGGAAAACAAACGGTTTTTCGGCTTCCCCAATCCAGGGGGAACCTGAATATATGTATACTTTTCGAATGTGAGGTCAGTTTCACATTTTGACTTTTCATGCTGAATTGGCTTTTTGCGAACAAATACGAGATACACCCTGCGCTAACTCCTTAGGGAGAGGTCGCATCCGGAAAACAAATGGTTTTTCAGGTTTCCCAACCCGGGGGGAATCTCAATATATGTATGCTTTTTGAAGTTGAGGTCAGTTTCACATTTTGACTTTTTATGCTGAATTGGCTTTTTGCCAACAAATGCAAGATACGTCCTAGGCTAACTCCTGAGGGAGAGGTCGCATCCTGAAAACAAATGGTTTTTCGGCTTACCCAACCTGGGGGGAAGCTGAATATATGTAGGCTTTTCAAACATGAGGTCAGTTTCACATTTTGACTTTTTATGCTGAATTGGCTTTTTGCCAACAAATGCAAGATACGTCCTGGGCTATCTCCTGAGGGAGAG
Source organism: Azemiops feae (assembly GCA_023970755.1). Lineage (NCBI taxonomy): Eukaryota > Metazoa > Chordata > Lepidosauria > Squamata > Viperidae > Azemiops > Azemiops feae. The sequence goes on along the minus strand of JALGBA010002998.1, from coordinate 9,189 downwards.
GTCGCATCCGGAAAACAAATGTTTTTCCGGCTTCCCCAACGCGGGGGGAACCTGAATGTATGTATGCTTTTCGAATGTGAAGTCAGTTTCACATTTTGACTTTTCATGCTGAATTGGATTTTTGCCAACAAATGCAAGATACATCCTGGGCTAACTCCTCAGCGAGCGGTTGCATCCGGAAAACAAATGGTTTTTCAGTTTCCCCAATCCAGGGGGAACCTGAATATATGTATACGTTTCGAATGTGAGGTCAGTTTCACATTTTTACTTTTCATGCAGAATTGGCTTTTTGCCAACAAATGCAAGATACATCCTGGGCTAACTCCTGAGGGAGAGGTCGCATCCGGAAAACAAATGGTTTTTCAGTTTCCCCAACCCTGGGGGAACCTGAATATATGTATACTTTTCAAACGTGAGGTCAGTTTCACATTTTGACTTTTCATGCTGAATTGGCTTTTTGCCAACAAATGCAAGATACGTCCTGGGCTAACTCCTGAGGGAGAGGTCGCATCCGGAAAACAAATGGTTTCCCCAATCTAGGGGGAACCTGAATATATGTATACTTTTCGAATGTGAGGTCAGTTTCACATTTTGACTTTTCATGCTGAATTTGATTTTTGCCGACAAATGCAAGACATGTGCTGGTCGGATAGGTCGCATCCAGAAAACAAATGGTTTTTCGGTTTCCCCAACCCGGGGGGAACCTGAATATATGTATACTTTTCGAATGTGAGGTCAGTTTCACATTTTGACTTTTCATGCTGAATTGGCTCTTTGCAAACAAATGCAAGATACTTCCTGGGCTAACTCCTGAGCGAGAGGTCGCATCCGGAAAACAAATGGTTTTTCGGCTTACCCAACCTGGGGGGAACCTGAATATATGTAGGCTCTTCAAACGTGAGGTCAGTTTCACATTTTGACTTTTTATGCTGAATTGGCTTTTTGCCAAGAAATGCAAGATACATCCTGGGCTAACTCCTGAGGGAGAGGTCGCATCTGGAAAACAAATGGTTTTTCAATTTTCCCAACCCGGGGGGAATCTCAATATATGTATGCTTTTTGAAGTTGAGGTCAGTTTCACATTTTGACTTTTTATGCTGAATTGGCTTTTTGCGAACAAATGCAAGATACGTCCTGGGCTACCTCCTGAGGGAGATGTTGCATCCGGAAAACAAATGCTTTTTCACCTTCCCCAACCCAGGGGGAACCTGAATATATGTATACTTTTCGAATGTGAGGTCAGTTTCACATTTTGACTTTTCATGCTGAATTTGATTTTTGCCAACAAATGCAAGACACGTGCTGGTCGGATAGGTCGCATCCAGAAAACAAATGGTTTTTCGGTTTCCCAAACCCGGGGGGAACCTGCATATATGTATACTTTTCGAATGTGAGGTTAGTTTCACATTTTGACTTTTCATGCTGAATTGGCTCTTTGCAAACAAATGCAAGATACTTCCTGGGCTAACTCCTGAGGGAGAGGTCGCATCCGGAAAACAAATGGTTTTTCGGCTTACCCAACCTGGCGGGAACCTGAATATATGTAGGATTTTCAAACGTGAGGTCAGTTTCACATTTTGACTTTTTATGCTGAATTGGTTTTTTGCCAACAAATAAAAGATACGTCCTGGTCTACCTCCTGAGGGAGATGTCGCATCCGGAAAACAAATGCTTTTTCGGCTTCCCCAACCCAGGGGGAACCTGAATATATGTATACTTTTCGTATGTGATGTCAGTTTCACATTTTGACTTTTTATGCTCAATTGGGTTTTTGCCAACAAATGCAAGATACGTCCTAGGCTAACTCCTGAGGGAGAGGTCGCATCCGGAAAACAAATGGTTTTTCGGCTTAGCCAACCTGGGGGGAACCTGAATATATGTAGGCTTTTCAAACGTGAGGTCAATTTCACATTTTGACTTTTTATGCTGAATTGACCTTTTGTCAACAAATGCAAGATACGTCCTGGGCTAACTCCTGAGGGAGAGGTCGCATCCGGAAAACAAACGGTTTTTCGGCTTCCCCAACCTGGGTGGAACCTGAATATATGTAGGCTTTTCAAACGTGAGGTCAGTTTCACATTTTGACTTTTTATGCTGAATTTGCTTTTTGCCAACAAATGCAAGATACGTCCTGGGCTACCTCCTGAGGGAGATGTTGCATCCGGAAAACAAATGCTTTTTCACCTTCCCCAACCCAGGGGGAACCTGAATATATGTATACTTTTCGAATGTGAGGTCAGTTTCACATTTTGACTTTTCATGCTGAATTGGCTTTTTGCCAACAAATGCAAGATACGTCCTGGGCTAACTCCTGAGGGAGAGGTCGCATCCGGAAAACAAACGGTTTTTATGCTTCCCCAACCTGGGTGGAACCTGAATATATGTAGGCTTTTCAAACGTGAGGTCAGTTTCACATTTTGACTGTTTATGCTGAATTGGCTTTTTGCCAACAAATGCAAGATACGTCCTGGGCTAACTCCTGAGGGAGAGGTCGCATCCGGAAAACAAATGTTTTTTCGGCTTCCCCAACGCGGGGGGAACCTGAATGTATGTATGCTTTTCGAATGTGAAGTCAGTTTCACATTTTGACTTTTCATGCTGAATTGGATTTTTGCCAACAAATGCAAGATACATCCTGGGCTAACTCATGAGCGAGAGGTTGCATCCGGAAAACAAATGGTTTTTCAGTTTCCCCAACCCAGGGGGAACCTCAATATATGTATACTTTTCGAATGTGAGGTCAGTTTCACATTTTGACTTTTCATGCTGAATTGGCTTTTTGCCAACAAATGCAAGATACGTCCTGGTCTAACTCCTGAGGGAGAGGTCGCATCCGGAAAACAAATGGTTTTTCAGTTTCCCCAATCCAGGGGGAACCTGAATATATGTATACGTTTCGAATGTGAGGTCAGTTTCACATTTTTACTTTTCATGCAGAATTGGCTTTTTGCCAACAAATGCAAGATACATCCTGGGCTAACTCCTGAGGGAGAGGTCGCATCCGGAAAACAAATGGTTTTTCAGTTTTCCCAACCCGGGGGGAATCTCAATATATGTATGCTTTTTGAAGTTGACGTCAGTTTCACATTTTGACTTTTTATGCTGAATTGGCTTTTTGACAACAAATGCAAGATACGTCCTGGGCTACCTCCTGAGGGAGATGTCGCATCCGGAAAACAAATGCTTTTTCGGCTTCCCCAACCCAGGGGGAACCTGAATATATGTATACTTTTCGAATGTGAGGTCTCTTTCACATTTTGACTTTTCATGCTGAATTGGCTTTTTGCCGACAAATGCAAGACACGTGGTGGTCGGATAGGTCGCATCCAGAAAACAAATGGTTTTTCGGTTTCCACAACCCGGGGGGAACCTGAATATATGTATACTTTTCGAATGTGAGGTCAGTTTCACATTTTGACTTTTCATGCTGAATTGTCTTTTTGACAACAAATGCAAGATACGTCCTGGGCTACCTCCTGAGGGAGATGTCGCATCCGGAAAACAAACGCTTTTTCGGCTTCCCCAACCCACGGGGAACCTGAATATATGTATACTTTTCGAATGTGAAGTCAGTTTCACATTTTGACTTTTCATGCTGAATTGGCTTTTTGCCAACAAATGCAAGATACGTCCTTGGCTAACTCCTGAGGGAGAGGTCGCATCCGGAAAACCAATGTTTTTTCGGCTTCCCCAACGCGGGGGGAACCTGAATGTATGTATGCTTTTCGAATGTGAGGTCAGTTTCACATTTTGACTTTTCATGCTGAATTGGATTTTTGCAAACAAATGCAAGATACGTCCTGGTCTAACTCCTGAGGGAGAGGTCGCATCCAGAAAACAAATGGTTTTTCAGTTTTCCCAACCCGGGGGGAATCTCAATATATGTATGCTTTTTGAAGTTGAGGTCAGTTTCACATTTTGACTTTTTATGCGGAATTGGCTTTTTGCCAACAAATGCAAGATACGTCCTAGGGTAACTCCTGAGGGAGAGGTCGCATCCGGAAAACAAATGGTTTTTCGGCTTACCCAACCTGGGAGGAACCTGAATATATCTAGGCTTTTCAAACGTGAGGTCAGTTTCACATTTTGACTTTTTATGCTGAATTGGCTTTTTGACAACAAATGCAAGATACGTCCTGGGCTACCTCCTGAGGGAGATGTCGCATCCGGAAAACAAATGCTTTTTCGGCTTCCCCAACCCAGGGGGAACCTGAATATATGTATACTTTTCGTATGTGATGTCAGTTTCACCTTTTGACTTCATGCTGAATGGCCTTTTGCCGACAAAAGCAAGACAAGTGCTGGTCGGATTAGGTCGAATCCAGAAAACAAATGGTTTTTCGGTTTCCACAACCGGTGGCGGAACCTGAATATAGTATACATTTTTCGAAATTGAGGTCAGTTTCACATTTGACTTTCATGCTGAATTGGATTTTTGCAAACAAATGCAAGATACGTCCTGGTCTAACTCCTGAGGGAGAGGTCGCATCCTTAAAACAAATTGTTTTTCAGTTTTCCCAACCCGGGGGGAATCTCAATATATGTATGCTTTTTGAAGTTGAGGTCAGTTTCACATTTTGACTTTTTCTGCTGAATTGGCTTTTTGCCAACAAATGCAAGATACGTCCTAGGGTAACTCCTGAGGGAGAGGTCGCATCCGGAAAACAAATGGTTTTTCGGCTTACCCAACCTGGGGGGAACCTGAATATATGTAGGCTTTTCAAACGTGAGGTCAGTTTCACATTTTGACTTTTCATGCTGAATTGGCTTTTTGCAAACAAATGCAAGATATGTCCTGGTCTAACTCCTGAGGGAGAGGTCGCATCCGGAAAACAAATGGTTTTTCAGTTTCCCCAATCCAGGGGGAACCTGAATATATGTAGGCTTTTCAAACGTGAGGTCAGTTTCACATTTGATTTCATTGCTGAATTGGCTTTTTGCAAACAAAGCAAGCTATGCCTAGGCAAACTCCTGAGGGACCTAGTCGCATCCGGAAAACAAATGGTTTTCGGCGTCCCAACCAAGTGGGAACCTGAATTTATGCTACACTTTTTTGAATGTGAGGTCAGTTTCACATTTGACCTTTTTATGCTGAATTTGATTTGCGACAAATGCAAGAACGTGCTGGAGTACAGGTCTCATCCAGAAAACAACATGTTTTTCGGTTTCCACACACCCGGGGAACCTGAATAATGTATACTTTTTCGAATGTGAGGTCAGTTTCACATTTGACTGTTCATGCTGATAGGCTTTTTGAACAAAAAAGCAAGATCGTCTGGGCTAACTCCTGAGGGAGATGTCGCATCGGAAAAAAAATGTTTTTCCGGCTTCCACAACGCGGGGGGAACCTGAATGTATGTATGCTTTTCGAATGTGAAGTCAGTTTCACATTTTGACTTTTCATGCTGAATTGGATTTTTGCCAACAAATGCAAGATACATCCTGGGCTAACTCATGAGCGAGAGGTTGCATCCGGAAAACAAATGGTTTTTCAGTTTCCCCAACCCAGGGGGAACCTCAATATATGTATACTTTTCGAATGTGAGGTCAGTTTCACATTTTGACTTTTCATGCTGAATTGGCTTTTTACAAACAAATGCAAGATACGTCCTGGGCTAACTCCTGAGGGAGAGGTCGCATCCGGAAAACAAATGGTTTTTCGCCTTCCCCAACCCTGGGGGAACCTGAATATATGTATACTTTGCGAATGTGAGGTCAGTTTCACATTTTGACTTTTCATGCTGAATTGGCTTTTTGCCAACAAATGCAAGATACATCCTGGGCTAACTCCTGAGGGAGAGGTCGCATCCGGAAAACAAATGTTTTTCCGGCTTCCCCAACGCGGGGGGAACCTGAATGTATGTATGCTTTTCGAATGTGAAGTCAGTTTCACATTTTGACTTTTCATGCTGAATTGGATTTTTGCCAACAAATGCAAGATACATCCTGGGCTAACTCATGAGCGAGAGGTTGCATCCGGAAAACAAATGGTTTTTCAGTTTCCCCAACCCAGGGGGAACCTCAATATATGTATACTTTTCGAATGTGAGGTCAGTTTCACATTTTGACTTTTCATGCTGAATTGGCTTTTTGCCAACAAATGCAAGATACGTCCTGGTCTAACTCCTGAGGGAGAGGTCGCATCCGGAAAACAAATGGTTTTTCAGTTTCCCCAATCCAGGGGGAACCTGAATATATGTATACGTTTCGAATGTGAGGTCAGTTTCACATTTTGACTTTTCATGCAGAATTGGCTTTTTGCCAACAAATGCAAGATACATCCTGGGCTAACTCCTGAGGGAGAGGTCGCATCCGGAAAACAAATGGTTTTTCAGTTTTCCCAACCCGGGGGGAATCTCAATATATGTATGCTTTTTGAAGTTGACGTCAGTTTCACATTTTGACTTTTTATGCTGAATTGGCTTTTTGCCAACAAATGCAAGATACGTCCTAGGCTAACTCCTGAGGGAGAGGTCGCATCCGGAAAACAAATGGTTTTTCGGCTTACCCAACCTGGGAGGAACCTGAATATATCTAGGCTTTTCAAACGTGAGGTCAGTTTCACATTTTGACTTTTTATGCTGAATTGGCTTTTTGACAACAAATGCAAGATACGTCCTGGGCTACCTCCTGAGGGAGATGTCGCATCCGGAAAACAAATGCTTTTTCGGCTTCCCCAACCCAGGGGGAACCTGAATATATGTATACTTTTCGAATGTGAGGTCTCTTTCACATTTTGACTTTTCATGCTGAATTGGCTTTTTGCCGACAAATGCAAGACACGTGCTGGTCGGATAGGTCGCATCCAGAAAACAAATGGTTTTTCCGGCTTCACCAACGCGGGGGGAACCTGAATGTATGTATGCTTTTCGAATGTGAAGTCAGTTTCACATTTTGACTTTTCATGCTGAATTGGATTTTTGCCAACAAATGCAAGATACATCCTGGGCTAACTCCTGAGGGAGAGGTCGCATCCGTAAAACAAATGGTTTTTCAGTTTTATCCAACCCGGGGGGAATCTCAATCTATGTGCTGTTTGGGGGGAAGTTGAGGTCAGTTTCTCACATTTTTTTTTGTTTTTTGAACTTTTTGTTTGCTGAATTGGCTTTTTTTGCGAACAAATGCAGATACGACGTCCTGGCTACCTCCTGAGGGATATTGTTTGCTCCGGAACAAACAATGCTTTTTCACGACTCCCCAAACCCAGGGAACCTTATATATGTATACTTTTTTTCGAAGTGCGGTCAGTTCACATTTGACTTTTCATGCGGAATTTGATTTTTTGCCAACAAATGCAAGACACGTGCTGGTCGGATAGGTCGCATCCAGAAAACAAATGGTTTTTCGGTTTCCCAAACCCGGGGGGAACCTGCATATATGTATACTTTTCGAATGTGAGGTTAGTTTCACATTTTGACTTTTCATGCTGAATTGGCTCTTTGCAAACAAATGCAAGATACTTCCTGGGCTAACTCCTGAGGGAGAGGTCGCATCCGGAAAACAAATGGTTTTTCGGCTTACCCAACCTGGGGGGAACCTGAATATATGTAGGCTTTTCAAACGTGAGGTCAGTTTCACATTTTGACTTTTTATGCTGAATTGGCTTTTTGCCAACAAATGCAGATACGTCCTGGGCTAATTCCTGAGGGAGTGTCGCATCGAAACAAATGCTTTTTTCGCTTCCCCCCAACCCGGGGAACCTGAATCATGTATACTTTGCGTATGTGATGTCAGTTTCACACATTTTGACTTTTTATGCTGAATTGCTTTTTTGCAAACAATGCAAGATACATCCGAGCTAACTCTGAGGAGGGTCGCGATCCGGAAATCAAATGTTTTTCGCTTACCCGACCTGGGGGTGAACCTGAATATATTTAGCCTTTTCCAAACATGCGGTCAGTTGTCACATTTTGACTTTTTATGCCTCGCTGACTTTTTTGTCACAAATGCAAAGATCGTCCTGTCTAACGTCCTGAGGGAGAGGTCGCATCCGGAAAATATGTTTTTTTCGTGCTTCCCCAACGCGGGGGGAACCCTAAATGTATGTATGCTTTTCGAATGTGAAGTCAGTTTCACATTTTGACTTTTCATGCTGAATTGGATTTTTGCCAACAAATGCAAGATACATCCTGGGCTAACTCATGAGCGAGAGGTTGCATCCGGAAAACAAATGGTTTTTCAGTTTCCCCAACCCAGGGGGAACCTCAATATATGTATACTTTTCGAATGTGAGGTCAGTTTCACATTTTGACTTTTCATGCTGAATTGGCTTTTTGCCAACAAATGCAAGATACGTCCTGGTCTAACTCCTGAGGGAGAGGTCGCATCCGGAAAACAAATGGTTTTTCAGTTTCCCCAATCCAGGGGGAACCTGAATATATGTATACGTTTCGAATGTGAGGTCAGTTTCACATTTTGACTTTTCATGCAGAATTGGCTTTTTGCCAACAAATGCAAGATACATCCTGGGCTAACTCCTGAGGGAGAGGTCGCATCCGGAAAACAAATGGTTTTTCAGTTTTCCCAACCCGGGGGGAATCTCAATATATGTATGCTTTTTGAAGTTGACGTCAGTTTCACATTTTGACTTTTTATGCTGAATTGGCTTTTTGCCAACAAATGCAAGATACGTCCTAGGCTAACTCCTGAGGGAGAGGTCGCATCCGGAAAACAAATGGTTTTTCGGCTTACCCAACCTGGGAGGAACCTGAATATATCTAGGCTTTTCAAACGTGAGGTCAGTTTCACATTTTGACTTTTTATGCTGAATTGGCTTTTTGACAACAAATGCAAGATACGTCCTGGGCTACCTCCTGAGGGAGATGTCGCATCCGGAAAACAAATGCTTTTTCGGCTTCCCCAACCCAGGGGGAACCTGAATATATGTATACTTTTCGAATGTGAGGTCTCTTTCACATTTTGACTTTTCATGCTGAATTGGCTTTTTGCCGACAAATGCAAGACACGTGCTGGTCGGATAGGTCGCATCCAGAAAACAAATGGTTTTTCCGGCTTCACCAACGCGGGGGGAACCTGAATGTATGTATGCTTTTCGAATGTGAAGTCAGTTTCACATTTTGACTTTTCATGCTGAATTGGATTTTTGCCAACAAATGCAAGATACATCCTGGGCTAACTCCTGAGGGAGAGGTCGCATCCGGAAAACAAATGGTTTTTCAGTTTTCCCAA
>JALGBA010002996.1:0-11051 GCA_023970755.1 Azemiops feae | reverse complement strand
TAGAACTCACCGTCTCCTGGTGATGGGCCCAAAGTCACCCAGCTGCTTTTCATGCCTAAGGCGGAACTAGAACTCACCGTCTCCTGGTGATGGGCCCAAAGTCACCCAGCTGCTTTTCATGCCTAAGGCGGAACTAGAACTCACCGTCTCCTGGTGATGGGCCCAAAGTCACCCAGCTGCTTTTCATGCCTAAGGCGGGACTAGAACTCACCGTCTCCTGGTGATGGGCCCAAAGTCACCCAGCTGCTTTTCATGCCTAAGGCGGGACTAGAACTCACCGTCTCCTGGTGATTGGCCCAAAGTCACCCAAATGGTTTTCATGCCTAAGGCAGGACTAGAATTCTCCATCTCCTGGTGATTCGCCCCAAATCACCATAACCCTCTGACGTCCTTTTCAACTCCACAATCCCAGTTCCTTCCCATGGTTTGAGAACTGGATTTGTACTGATGTGGCCAAAAACTGCATTTGCCTGCCTGCAGCCACATCCCACTCCTGTCTCAGGTCTGCTTTGCAATCTACTCCTGTTTCCTTCTGTTCCTTTCAGCCCATTTGTCTAATCAAGCAAGTTTCGAACTTTATTCTTATATGCCCAGAATTGGTTCCTCGCCCTGACATAAGATCCGGTCAGTTTCAAATAGAACAGATTGATTCCTTTCGGTACTCTGTGCCGCCACATCCTTTTTTGTCCTAAAGAAGTACCCCCCCCCCAAAAAAAAATAATAATAAGTTTTTTAGACTCTTTTGAATATTTGCTTCAGGGTTTCCATTTTGAGTCAGGATCTTTTCCCCCAGGGCAGTCCCTTGTCGGTGTGTTTGTGTGTGTGTTTGCTTGAAGACAGTTGTGGGAGCCACAATTCGTAACTCTAAGGAAGAGAAAGCAAGCTGTTGGTGGAAAAAACCCAGTTCTGTATAATTAGCTGCAGTATCAGTCGAAGCTGTAACTAGATTTCAAGGTTAAGTATTCTTGGCTGATCCCGGCGGGTTTGCTGCATCTCTAGACCGGCGTTTTTCTTAGTTGCTGAACCTGAATTTTGGGTTCCGGCAAAATTTCCCCTTTCTGCTCGCGGGGACACATTTTTTTCTGTCGTAGCTGAGTTAAGAACAAGATTTGAATCGTGCCGCGTTTCTTTGAGAAGACCAGCCATCGGTTTGGCCCCATGTTCTTGAAACTTGGGGATTTGAAGATGGGTGGACTTCAACTCCCAGAATTCCTTAGCCAGCTTGATTTAAAATGGCTGATCTTCAACTGCCAGAATTCCCCAGCCAGCATGCTTTAAGATGGGTGGACTGGGGAATTCTGGCAGTTGAAGATCGTCCATTTTAAACCAAGTTGGTTAAGGAATTCTGGGAGCTGAAGTCCAGCCATCTTAAAGCATGCCGGCTGGGGAATTCTGGGAGTTGAAGTCCAGCCATCTTAAAGCAGGCCAGCTGGGGAATTCTGGGAGTTGAAGTCCAGCCATCTTAAAGCATGCTGGCTGGGGAATTCTGGGAGTTGAAGTCCAGCCCTCTTAAAGCATGCTGGCTGGGGAATTCTGGGAGTTGAAGTCCAGCCCTCTTAAAGCATGCTGGCTGGGGAATTTTGGGAGTTGAAGTCCACACATGTTAAAGCAGGCTGGCTGGGGAATTCTGGGAGTTGAAGTCCAGCCATCTTAAAGCATGGTTTAAGAGGAGATTAGCCTATTCTCCCAAGCACTGGAGGGCAATAAGCAACGGATGGAAACTCATCCAGGAGAGAAGCAACCTGGAACTAAGGAGGAATTTCCTGACAGGGAGGACAATTAATCAGTGGAACTGCTTGCCACCAGAAGTTATGAATGCTCCAACACTGGAGGTTTTCTAGAAGAGATTGGACAGCCATTTGTCCAGAATAGTATAGGGCAGGGGTAGGCAACCTTGGCTCTTTTATGACTTGTGGACTTCAACTCCCAGAATTCCTGTGTCAGCATGGCTGGTTCAGGAATTCTGGGTATTGAAGTCCACAGGTCATAAAAGGGCCACGGTTGCCTACCCCTGGATAGGGCCTCCTGCTCGAGCAGGGGGTTGGACTAGAAGACCTCCAAGGTCCCTTCCAACTCTGTGTTCTCTGTTCAATCCAAGAGGCACTCTTTGCAGCCGAGGTTGGTGAGCTGCAAAAGCTGCTCACCTGTGGCTTTGCGAGCGCGGCTGAGACAGGTGAGTGGGCAGCCGAGTGCCCAAAGGAAGCCTTGGTGGACGCGTCTTTGGAAGACGGTGCTCCCAGGCTGAGCATCCCGTGGCATCTGGCTGGGTTTGCGAGGGAGCAGTGAAGGACTGGCCCTGCCCCACTGACTCGTGGGTGGCGTGGTCACACCCGTGGAACCAGAATCGGAGGCTTTGCAACATCCAGGGCGATCAGTCATCGCCACATCAAAGAAAATGGGTGGATGCTTTTTATTTATCTATCTATCTATCTGTCAACTGTAAACGGCCGCCCATCTCAGCCAAAAGAGACTCTGGGCAGCGTCCAGCCGTGGAGGAAAACAATAAATATATTAAAAGCGGTTGCGGTTAAGAGATAGGAAAACAACCCTTATTAAAAGTAATTTAAAACTGAAAGCATGGGACGAGAATGACTACGTATTGCAGCACAGGAAGTCCTTGGCTTACGGCCACGATTGAGCCCAAGGTTTCTGTCGCTAAGCGGGATGCGTGTTCACTGCGTTCGGTCCCATTTTACGACCTTCCTTATCGCCGTTAAGTGAATCACTGCGATTGTTTAACTTAGTCACCCAGTTGTAGAGTAAATTTGGCTTCCCCCGCTGACTTGGCTTGTCAGAAGGATGCAAAAGGGGAACCACATGATCTGGGGACACTGCAACTGTCGTAAATAATAATAATAATAATAATAATAATAATAATAATAATAATAATAATAATAATAATAATAATAATAATAATAATAATAATAATAATAAGCGCCTTGGGTGCAATCCCAAAACAACTGGAGCACCACTTGAACACCATCATCGGCATTGACAAATTCGCCATCAGTCAATTGCAAAAGGCAGCCTTACTAGGAACTGCTTCCATCCTGCGACGAGATCTGTAATACCATCAAACATCCACATCTGCCTATCCCAGGTCCTTGGGAAGGACTCGATAGGTAGGCAAAAATGCCAAATCCAGTCTGAACATCTGCTGACTGTGTGATGATCAATAATAATAATAAAGTTGGAAGGGACCTTGGAGGTCATCTAGTCCAACCCCCTGCTCAGGCAGGAAACCCTATGCCATTTCAGACAAATGGCTGTCCAGTCTCTTCTTAAAAACCTCCAGTGTTGGAGCATTCACAGCTTCTGGTGGCAGGTTGTTCCACTGGTTGATTGTTAACTGTCAGGAAATTTCCCCTTACTTGCCAGTTGCCAAGTGTCCGAATTTTTGATCAAGTGGCCGTAGGGACGCTGCGACGGTCGTTAAGCGCAAAACCTGGTCGTAAGTCACATTTTTCAGCGCCGTTGTAAGTTAGGTTACTAGACCACCTGTATTCCTTTCCTAGCCCCCAGGAAGCAGGAGCCAGGTGAGTGAGTGGGGGGGGGGTCAATGTGGAAAGAGTTGTGGTAGAAAATGTTATGTTTGCTTGTCCGTTTATCATCATTCATCCTCCTCATTCTAGCCATTGTTTAACCACGGCAGGATGAAGGCCTCTTCCGCCTGTTTCCAACCGATATGTTCCTGAGCTTTCTTTTCCCAGTTGGGCCGCGCATCTTTGGCTGACGTGGTCACTCCCTCTCGTTTTAGGTCTCTTTCGTGGACGCTTTTGATCAAGTGGGATCTGTTCTAGGACTGCCTCGGTCCACCTGCCCTCCGTTCTCCTTGCTAGGAGAACAGCCCGTTTCCCTTGCAATTCGTTGACTCAGTTGATGGCCTTGTATATTTTCATTTGCTCTCTAGTCCAGAGGTCCCCAACCTTTTGGGCACCAGGGACCAGTTCCGTGGAGAGAGGTTTTTCCGCGGACCGGAGGGTGCGTGGTTTTGTGTGCTGCCTGCATCCCGCGGATGGGGCTTTGCTTGTTTGTGCGGACCGGTTGCTGGCATGCCACGGCCCAGTACGGGTCCACGGACCAGGTGTTGGGGACCCCTGCTCTAATCCATATGCGGGTCGTTCTACCTTGTCTTGTGATGCCGAGCAGGCCTCTTTCCGTGGCTCTTGGTGACACGTAGCTTTTGCTACGATTGTGAGGTTAGTGTCCATGTTTCATCGGCATATGTAGAGAATAGGTAGCACCACACTGATCGAAAACTTTTCGGGCATCAGGGGAGGCTGTTCTTGACAATGACACCTAGCTTGCCGAATGCCTGCCAACCACATTTAACACACCGTTCAGTTTCCTTTATTGTATCACCTCCCACCGAGATCCGTTGGCTGAACGTACACGTAGCGGTCTACTACGTCTAGTTCTTCTCCAGATATAATTTTTCTTTCTTTCTTTAATGAATTGATTAAACATAACCTGGCCTCTTTTTCAGGTGTATTTTGAAGCTCAAGGGTTATCCTGCTTTGTGCTGTTCTTGTGTCTTTGTAGCTCTTGTGAGACAAGAACAATATCATCCGCAAATCTTAAGTGGTTCGTTTCTCAAACTTTTCAAAATTCTCGCGCTTTGATAGCCCTGGAGGGGGGTATGTGTGTGCATTGGATGCTTTTAATTTGCTTGGTTGTCTTCGGTAGAGGCGCAAATTTTTGTGGGTGCTGCAGGCCATGGGTCACTTGAACTAAAGGGGGGAATTTGCTGCTCGTTCCCGCAGCTGGATCAACCTACGATCCAAACCATGATCCCATCGTGGCCTCCTTCCCTCCTTCCTTCCAAGCGTCCAGGCGATTGAGGTTCTTCTGGGTCCCGATGGATGGAGGCTTCCCCAAATCAGCCCCTTGAAATCTCATCCATTGTTGGAGGGGTGGGGGAGGCAGTTGAACCCGGCAGCTGGACTGCAGCCTCTGAACCCTTCGGGACCGCCCCTGGCCGGTGTTCCTCGGAAGACCCTATTTGCTGCTTCCAGTTTTTGGTTCCGGCTCCTGATTACTTCTCGGCTTCTCCTTCCAGGCCAGGCCCTTCGACGGGGGAGTTGGGTGGGGGGGGCTGAAGCATGAACCCCCACCCGCGGCGCATCCGCCTGAAGCCCTGGCTGGTGGCCCAGGTGAACAGCGGCCAGTATCCGGGTCTGCGCTGGGTGGACGCGGAACAGAAGCGGTTTTGCATTCCCTGGCGCCACGCCACTCGGCACGTGCCCTGCCAGGATGACGAGAACACCATCTTTAAGGTGACCCCAGGGAGGAAGAGGGCAGGCTGGGGTTCAAGTTGCCTCGGCACAACCTTTGGGGGGGGTGGCATGGAAGGGGAACTGCCAAGGTTTAGGGTGACTCCTTGGGTCATCCTTTGTGAGGAAGAGAGACAGAATTGGCCAGAATGGAGATTTTCATGACCATTTTAGACTGGCCAAGAATAACAACAACACAATTACAGATGGACTTCAGCTTTCTTTCTCGCGCGGACAGGCCTGGGCCAAAGAGACGGGCAAATACAACGAGGGCGTGGATGAGCCGGACCCGGCCAAGTGGAAGGCCAACCTGCGTTGCGCCCTCAACAAAAGCCGGGAGTTCAGCCTGATCTACGACGGGACCAAGGACACGCCCATGCAGCCCTACAAGATTTACGAGGTCTGCGACGCACCCCTGCCCAACGGAGGTACCCGCCGGTTTTGCCATTTCGTGGCTTTGTCCCCCAACTGGGCACATAGGGGGACCCGTGGATTCTACGCTGCCCCACCACAAGAGGTCCCCTCCACCCACACACCCAAAAGGTTGCAGAGATTCCTCCATGCAAGTTATGCTCATAACACACACGCGCACACACCACCTCTCCTCTCCTCTCCTTCACCTCCTCTTCCTCCTTTCTCTGTCTTCCTTCCTTCCTTCCTTCCTTCCTTTTTTCTTCCCTTCTCTTCCCTCCTTCTTCCCCTTCTCCCTTTTCCTTCTCTCCTTCCTCCCTATTTTCTCCTCCCTCCCTCCCTCCCTCCCTCCCTCTTTCTTTCTTTTTCCTTCTTCCCTCCCTTTTCTTCCCTTTCCTCTTCCCTTCTCCCTTTCTCTTCCCTCCTTCTTCCCCTTCTCCCTCTTTTCCTTCTCTCCTTCCTCCCTTCCTATTTTCTCCTTCCTTCCTTCCTCCCTCCTTCCCTGTCCCTCCATCCCTCCCTCTTTCTTTCTTTCTTTCTTTTTCTTTCTTTCTTTCTTTCTTTCTTTCTTTCTTTCTTTCTCTTTCTTTCTTTCTTTCTTTCTTTCTCTCTTTCTCTTTCCTTTTCTTTCTTTCCTTTCTTTCTCTTTCTTTTCTCTTTCTTTCTTTTCTTTCTTTTCTTTTTTCTTTCTTTCTTTCTTTCTTTCTCTTTCTTTTTCTTTCTTTCTTTCTTTCTCTTTCTTTCCTTTCTTTCTTTCTTTCTCTTTCTTTCTTTCTCTTTCTTTCCTTTCTTTCTTTCTTTCTTTCTTTCTTTTCTTTCTTTCTTTTTCCTTTCTCTCTCTCTTCCTCCTCCTCCTCCTCTCTCCTCTGCTCATTATTGTCTGCTCAGACACGTTGGGCAGGTTCTGGAAGAGCTATAAAACCTGCCGATCCTGACGGGTCGAGGGCATTCTTCTCCCTCTTTCGGTTCTATCCAGGCTCTCCCATCCCCTGCAGCCTTTCACGAATCAAAACAGACAAAATGGCCGCAGCAAAACTCCCACCCAGGGACTCCCTCTCCATCTAACATTCCTTTCCTCCATTCCTTTCTTCTCTGGATTGGACACCAGGCAGCATTTTATCCACGGCACAACTGAAGGGCTGATTCAGTTAGTCCTCAACTTACGACCGTTCGTTTAGTGACCGTTCAAAGTTACAACGGTGCCGAAAAAAAGGGGGACACGACTGCTTCTGACACATACGACCTTTGCGGCGTTCCCCAGAGTCACGTGATCAAAATTCAGATGCAACTGACTCATCTTTATGACGGTCGCAATGTCCCGGAGTCAGGTGATCCCCTTTTGCAACCTCCTGATGAGCAAAGTCAACGGGGAAGCCGAATTCGCTTAACGACGGCATTACTAACTTAACAATTGCAGTGATTCACTTAACAGCCGTGGCAGGAAAGGTCGTAAAATGGGGCAAAACTCACTCAACCATTGTCTCGGCTCAATTGTGGTCGTAAGTCGAGGACTAAAAAAGAGTGCTAAACCCTACTCTCTCTGTTGTTTGGGCTCTTTCTAAATTCGCGTTCAAAAGAGGATTGAGGAGCAGCTGATCTGAGGGGGGAGAGACTTTTACTTCTTGTTTTTTTCACCGGGTTGCATTTTCTGTGCAAAATCTTCGCCCAGAGTCAGAGGTGAGTTGCGACAGGTGGATAAGCCCACCTGTGTTCACAGCCACTTCCCAAAAGTGCTTTTTCCCAAAGGCAGCTGGACTTTCTTGGGGGTTTTTTTCCGCCCTTGAAGAGGTCTCGCTTCTCATCCAGGAAGCTTCTTCAGTTCTGCTAGGCTGCGTCAACAGAGGGATAGAATCAAGATCACGGGAAGTGTTAATACCACTTTACAAGGCCTTGGTAAGGCCACACCTGGAATACGGCATCCAGTTTTGGTCACCACGATGTAAAAAAAGATGTTGAGAGTCTGGAAAGAGTGCAGAGAAGAGCAACAAAGATGATCAGGGGACTGGAGGCTAAAGCATATAAGGAACGGCTGCTGGAATTGGGTAGGTCTAGTCCAGGGGTAGGCAACCTTGGCTCTTTTATGACTCGTGGACTTCAACTCCCAGAAGAGAAGGACGAGGGGTGACATGATAGCAGTTTTCTGATATTTGAGAGGTTGCCCCAAAGAAGAGGGAGTCAAGCTATTCTCCAAAGCCCCTGAAGGCAGGAGAAGAAGCAACGGATGGAAACTCATCAAGGAGAGAAGCAACCTAGAACTAAGGAGAAACTTCCTGACAGTTAGAACAATTAACCAGTGGAGCAACCTGCCACCAGAAGCGGTAAATGCTCCAACACTGGAAGTTTTGAAGAAGAGACTGGACAGCCATTTGTCCGAAATGGTGTAGGGTTTCCTGCCTGAGCAGGGGGTTGGACTAAATGACCTCCAAGGTCCCTTCCAACTTATTATTATTATTATTGTTATTGTTGTTGTTGTTATTATGCACAAACTGCTAGAACTGAAGAGGCCTCTTGGATGAGAAGTGAAATCTCTTCAAGGAAAAACCAAACCAAGTCCAGTTGCCTTTTGAGGGGGGGCAGAAGCACCTTTGGGACAACCGTGACCTGGTGGACTGCGAATCTCCACAGCCATTTAATGGCCACTTGTTAAAACTCGCCTCGTCCTTCGTCCGGGATTCCTGGTTCGAGAGAGGGCTTGGGGGATATTCTCACGCTGGCTGTGACGTGGGGAGGGAGGGAGGGAGGGACTGTCAGACCTGCCACAACCCAAATCTCCAAATAGGAACAATCCTTGGCTCCATGTGTTGAGAAATGGAGGTTTAGTTTATTAGAGGTCAAGTGTGTT
This sequence comes from Azemiops feae, assembly GCA_023970755.1. Classification (NCBI taxonomy): domain Eukaryota; kingdom Metazoa; phylum Chordata; class Lepidosauria; order Squamata; family Viperidae; genus Azemiops; species Azemiops feae. The sequence goes on along the minus strand of JALGBA010002996.1, from coordinate 2,525 downwards.
TGCAGCATTGCACAACCAGAACCGAGAATCGCACGCCCAAGTCCCCAAGTTCTATTTTTCCCTCTCTTCACTTTCTCTCATTGTCCGCCCCGCCCTAACCAATCAGGATCAGGCAAAATGTTTCCATCGCGGTCAGTCCAAGCCTGCCGTTTGGTACGCGGCCCCCTCCTTCTCCCAGCCGGGAGGCCTTGAGGCAGCATCCCGAGGCGATACAGCATTTACTTCCGCTTCCCCAAGCATCCCTGCCTTCCTTCCCACAACTCACAGTTCACGGCAGTCTGTCACCGCATAGCAGCGAAGCCCAGGCAAGCCTAAGGTGGCGACTAACCGGGATACCACGTGGGGAAGTCCCCAGTCCTTGTCCTTAACGTTTGCGAGGACCCCTTGGCTCAGGAGAGAACACACTTGCAACCCTTACGACAATTTAAAACTCGGAAGAACGCTCCGTAACCCTCTGCTTTTGTCTCCAGAGAGCTTTGCTGGAGAAGAACTCGTGGGATGTGAAGAAGAGGAGGAGGTGAGATCTGGGGTCTTCCTAGCCTTCTGGGGGATTTTTTTTTTTGCACTCCATGTGGAAAATAGCACAAGAATATAGGTGGGTGTCCATTAGACTTGCGGGTATGACCTTCTGTGCTGGGCTCGGCTGATGTCACGAGAGAAAAGACTCCCCAGTTGTGTTTCTGCATCTCGAGCCTGCTGTATTTAGCACTCTGCAAACCACCTTCAAACCACCATGCTTAAGAGTTCCCCTCTGTTGTTGGGGCTAAACTCCAGGTCACCTGGGTTTGGCTCTAATCTTGGATCCGTTTTTTATTTATTTCTTTAGTATTATATTTTTGCGCACCGCCCAGAATCCCTCCGTGTGGGAGACGGGTGGTTCCAAAATGAGAGAGAGAGAGAGAGAGGATATAGATTAAGATTGAGAGAGGGAGGGAGGGGGAGAGAGAGAGGTGATCCATAGAGAGCTGGATAGATAGCTCTAGAGAGGGTGGTAGAAATCGAGATTAGAGAGAGAGAGAAAGAGAGAGAGAGAGATGATAAATACATAGGCTGGATCAATAGATAAATAGAGACGGACAGCTAGAAAGATAGAGGTAGATAAATGCATTTATTTAAATTTATTTATTTAAATATTTACAAAATTTTATTGCAATAAAAATACATTTAAATGAATGGATTTATCTGCTAGAAATGGGAAGCCAGATTTGAAAGACATGAAGTTTGGGGGTGAGGAGCTTGACATAGCCCTTTGGCCGATTTAGAAAAAAAAAAACCCTCTCTCTCTCCCTCCCTCCCTCTCCCTTTCCCTCTCCTTCCCTTTCTCTCTCCCTCCCTCTCTCCTTCCCTTTCACTTTCTTCTCCCTCCCTCCCTCTCCCTCCCTCCCTCTCTCTCTCTCCCTCTCTCCCCCTCCTTCCCTCCCTCCCTCTCCCTCCCTCTCTCTCTCTCATCTATCCATCCCATTTGGGAATGAATGCATTCATAAATGTATAAGTAAAAATTGGGAAATAATTTAAAGAAATGCACTTAAATTTATTTTACTTAAAATTTAAATAAATTGATTTAAATTATTTTTTAAATTTTCACTTATACATTGATCAATGCATTCCCAAATGGGATGGATAGATGAGCGAGAGAGAGGGAGGGAGAGGGAGGGAGAGGCAAAAGGCCCCTCGCCCCTCACCCCTTCCCACCGACGCTTTCCTCCCTTAGCACGGTAGACCTGTCTTGTGCATGGGTGCTCCATTACAGGGGTAAGAAGTGGGGCAGCCCCTTTGCTTTGCCTTCAGCCCCTCCCTGGGTCAGGCGCTCTGCTCCACCAGCTTGACTGCTGCTCCAGATGGGACGTCCTCAGTTTTCCGTCACTGATTTTGCTTTTTCCTTTGATTGCAGCTGCAGAAAATGATGCCCACCTTGAGAATCGCAGGTGGGTCCTTGGCGGCCCCCAGAAGAGGGCAGGGGGGGCAGCCTGGAGGGAGGGGCAGGGCAGAATTGTTTCCGATCTTCCCTGCTCGGCAGGGGCTCCAACGTCTTTCCAAAGAATAGCCAGTTCCATGTAGTGGTTAGGACGCTGGTCTAGAAACCAGGTGACAGTGAGTTCTAGCCCCACTTTGAGCATGAAAGCTACCTAGGTGACTTTGAGTCAATCACCAGGAGACGGTGAGTTCTAGTGCCACCTTAGGCACGAAAGCCGACTGAGTGACTTTGAGTCAATCACCAGGAGACGGTGAGTTCTAGTCTCGCTTTAGACATGAAAGCTGACTGGGTGGCTTTGGGCCAATCACCAGGCGACAGTGAGTTCTAGTCCCACCTTTGGAATGAAAGCTGACTGGGTGACTTAGGGCCAATCACCAGGAGATGGTGAGTTCTAGTCTCGCTTTAGACATGAAAGCTGACTGGGTGACTTTGGGCCAATCACCAGGCGACAGTGAGTTCTAGTCCCGCCTTTGGAATGAAAGCTGAGTGGGTGACTTAGGGCCAATCACCAGGAGACGGTGAGTTCTAGTCTCGCTTTAGGCATGAAAGC
>JALGBA010002995.1:0-13549 GCA_023970755.1 Azemiops feae | reverse complement strand
TGATTTCTGTGTCTTTAAGGGTACAGGGAAGGGATGGGGGGGTGTTTGTGTGCACGTGGAAGAGCTCAGAAGGGCAAACCAGCTAACTCAGGAGTCTACAGACTTAGCAACTTTAAGACCTGTGGACTTCAACTCCCAGAATTCCTCAACCAGCCATGAGGGCTGAGGAATCCTGGGAGTTGAAGTCCACAAGTCTTAAAAGTGCCAGGTTTGAAGACCCCTGAACTAGCTGGTAGTGGTGCATATTAATAAACATGGATAAATTCATCATACATTTATCAGTGCAAAGAAAAGTAATTCAGTAAAGGAACAAAAGAGCATAGCCTGAGGGCATGCAAAGAGTGCCCTCCTGTGGTTATTTTGGCCATAGCGGCCAGAAAGGGACTACAAAGACCATCTATAGCACAGGGCATGTAAAGAGAGCCTACCTGTGTTTATTTTGGGCATAGCGGCCTGACAGGACTACAAAGACCATCTATAGCACAGGGCATGAAAAGGGTGCCCTACTGTGATTATTTTATGTATAGCAGCCTGAAAGGGACTACAGCGACCATATATAACACAGGGCACACAAAGACTGCGCTCCTGTGGTTGTTTTGGAATAGCAGCCACCCAAGGAAATAAACCTTACCCAAAGAGGGCAAAAAAGTCAGGCTTTCATAACATGTGTTGGTCACTGCGTGGCATTTGGGACAGTCATCAGTATGCGGCTAAACTCGACCTAACTCTCCTCTAACTGCAAAATGGGTCAAAAGTCAGGCCGTAGTCTCTCCTAACCAAAAGAGGGCACAAAAGTCAGGCTTTCCCAAGACATGAAAGACTATGTTTGGTATTTGGGGGGGCATAAGTCATCAGAATGCAGCTTACGTGGCCTAAAAATGTTTCCTAAACCGCAACGTGGGTCAAATCAGGCCGAGTCTCTTCCTTACCCATAGAGGGCAAAAATGTCAGGCTTTCCTAAGGTATGAAGGACTATGTTGGTTATTTGGGGGGCAAAGTCATCAGAATGACTTTATTATTATTATTACATTATTAGAAGCCTTGATATTATTCATAATAGAGCAACGGTTGGCCCAAGGGCTGCAGAACAGGCACAGAAGAAGGAAACCTGCTTCAAAACACTTAAACCGAGTTAAAAAGGCCTATGATGGCCTAAGTGCTAATGCTATGGGACAGAAAGCAGTGCCCTCCAGTGGAAAAGGCAGGAATAGCAGCCACACAAGGAAATAAACCTTACCCCAAAGAGGGCAAAACAGTCAGGCTTTCCTAACATATCACAAACTGTGTTGGTCATTTTGGGGGCAACGTCATCAGAATGCAGCCTTACGTCGACCTAACTCTTTTCTAACCCCAAAATGGGTCAAACGTCAGGCCGTAGTCTTTCTTTACCCAAAAGAGGGCAGAAAAGTCAGGCTTTCCCAAGATATGAAAGACTATTTTTGTTATTTTAGGGGCAAAGTCATCAGAATGCAGCCTTAGGTTCACCTTACTCTATTCTAACCCCAAAATGGGTCAAACCTAAGGCCCTAGTCTTTCCTTACCCAAAAGAGGGCAAAAAGGTCCCTAAGGAGGCGGCGGGATGCCGGCAGGAGAGACTGATTGGGTCCAGCTGATTGGGGCTCCTGCCGGGAGCTGGAGGTGAACTGAAGAAAAGGGATGGGAAAGAGTGGAGAGGGTAAAAAAAAAACGTTGGCTTTGGGAGGGGAAAGGGGAAAAAAGACACCAGGAAAGGTTTAATCGCTTTAAAACAAATTAATAGTTTACCCAGTAATTTCGTCTGTCTGTGGCTTTACAAAGTTTTCTTTGAAAGTAAACAGGCTTAATAAAAAGCTAAAGCTTTTCGCAATTTGCCGGAAACTTCAAAACAGATTCCAATCATGTGACAGTGGCCACGCATGAGGCGTTTTAAAGAGAAAAAAACAGACTTTTCTGTGTACTTTATTTTCTGCATTGCACTTGATTTCTGTGTCTTTAGGGGACAGGGAAGGGATTGGGGGGTGTTTGCGTGCACGTGGAAGAGCTCAGAAGGGCAAACCAGCTAACTCAGGAGTCTACAGACTTAGCAACTTTAAGACCTGTGGACTTCAACTCCCAGAATTCCTCAACCAGCCATGAGGGCTGAGGAATCCTGGGAGTTGAAGTCCACAAGTCTTAAAAGTGCCAAGTTTGAAGACCCCTGAACTAGCTGGTAGTGGTGCATATTAATAAACATGGATAAATTTATCATACATTTATCAGTGCAAAGGAAAAGTAATTCAGTAAAGGAAACAAAAGAGCATAGCATGAGGGCATGCAAAGAGTGCCATCCTGTGGTTATTTTGGCCATAGCGGCCAGAAAGGATACAAAGACTATCTATAGCACAGGGCATGTAAAGAGAGCCTTACTGGTTATTTTGCATAGTGGCCTGACAGACTACCAAAGACATCTATAGACAGGGCATGAAAGGTGCCTACTGTGATTATTTATGTATAGCAGCCTGAAAGGGACTACAGCAACATTATATAAACAAAGGCACGCAAAGACTGCGCTCCTGGGTTGTTTTGGAATAGCAGCCACCCCCAAGGAAAATCAAACCTACTCCAAAGAGGGCAAAAGTTAGGCTTTCAAATGTGTTGGTCACTGCGTTGGTCATTTTTTGGGACAAAGTCATCAGAATGCGGCAAACTGACCTAACTCTCCTCTAACTGCAAAAGGGTCAAAAGTCAGGCCGTAGTCTCTCCTTACCCAAAGAGGGCAAAAAAGTCAGGCTTTCCCAAGACATGAAAGACTATGTTTGTTATTTGGGGGGGCAAAGTCATCAGAATGCAGCCTTACGTCGACCTAACTGTTTCCTAACCGCAAAGTGGGTCAAAAGTCAGGCCGTAGTCTCTCCTTACGCATAGAGGGCAAAAATGTCAGGCTTTCCTAAAGTATGAAAGACTATGTTGGTTATTTGGGGGCAAAGTCATCAGAATGACTTTATAATTATTATTACATTATTAGAAGCCTTGATATTAATCATAATAGAGCAACGGGAGGCCCAAGGGCTGCAGAACAGGCACAGAAGAAGGAAACCTGCTTCAAAACACTTAAACCGAGTTAAAAAGGCCTATGGTGGCCTAAGTGCTAATGCTATGGGACAGAAAGCAGTGCCCTCCAGTGGACAAGGAAGGAATAGCAGCCACACAAGGAAATAAACCTTACCCCAAAGAGGGCAAAAAAGTCAGGCTTTCCTAACATATCACAAACTGTGTTGGTCATTTTGGGGGCAAAGTCATCAGAATGCAGCCTTACGTCGACCTAACTCTTTTCTAACCCCAAATTGGGTCAAAAGTCAGGCCGTAGTCTTTCTTTACCCAAAAGAGGGCAGAAAAGTCAGGCTTTCCCAAGATATGAAAGACTATTTTTGTTATTTTAGGGGTGAAGTCATCAGAATGCAGCCTTAGGTTCACCTTACTCTATTCTAACCCCAAAATGGGTCAAACCTAAGGCCCTATTCTTTCCTTACCCAAAAGAGGGCAAAAAGGTCCCTAAGGAGGCGGCTGGATGCCGGCAGGAGAGACTGATTGGGTCCAGCTGATTGGTGCTCCTGCCGGGAGCTGGAGGTGAACTGAAGAAAAGGGAGGGGAAGAGAGGAGAGGGTAAAAAAAAACGTGGTTTGGGTGGGGAAAGGGGAAAAAAGACACCAGGAAAGGTTTAATCGCTTTAAACAAATGTAATTAGTTTTACCCCCTTTAATTCAGTCTGTCTGTGGCTTTTACAAAGTTTTCTTTGAAAGTAAACAGGCTTAATTAAAAGCTAAAGCTTTTCGCAATCGCCGGAACCTTCCAGAACCTTCCAGAACAGATTTGCAACATTGTGACACGTGACACGCCTGAGGCAGTTAAAGAGAAAAAAAACGGAGATTCTGTTTCTTTATTTTTTTGCATTGCACTTGATTTCTGTGTCTTTAAGGGGACAGGGAGGGGATTGGGGGGTGTTTGTGTGCACGTGGAAGAGTTCAAGAAGGGCAAACCAGCTAACTCAGGAGTCTAAGACTAGCAACTTAAGGACGTGGACTTCAACTCCCGAATCCTCAACCCAGCCATGAGGGCGAGGAAAATCCTGGAGTTGAAGTCCACAAGTCTTAAAAGTGCCAAGTTTGAAGAACCCTGAACTAGCTGGTAGTGGTGCATATTAATAAACATGGATAAATTCATCATACATTTATCAGTGCAAAGGAAAAGTAATTCAGTAAAGGAACAAAAGAGCATAGCCTGAGGGCATGCAAAGAGTGCCCTCCTGTGGTTATTTTGGCCATAGCGGCCAGAAAGGGACTACAAAGACCATCTATAGCACAGGGCATGTAAAGAGAGCCTACCTGTGGTTATTTTGGGCATAGCGGCCTGACAGGACTACAAAGACCATCTATAGCACAGGGCATGAAAAGGGTGCCCTACTGTGATTATTTTATGTATAGCAGCCTGAAAGGGACTACAGCGACCATATATAACATAGGGCACGCAAAGACTGCGCTCCTGTAGTTGTTTTGGAATAGCAGCCACCCAAGGAAATAAACCTTACCCCAAGGAGGGCAAAAAACTCAGGCTTTCCTAACATGTGTTGGTCACTGCGTTGGTCATTTTGGGACAAAGTCATCAGAATGCGGCTAAACCTCGACCTAACTCTCCTCTAACTGCAAAATGGGTCAAAAGTCAGGCCGTAGTCTCTCCTTACCCAAAAGAGGGCAAAAAAGTCAGGCTGTCCCAAGACATGAAAGACTATGTTTGTTATTTGGGAGGGCAAAGTCATCAGAATGCAGCCTTACCTCGACCTGACTGTTTCCTAACCGCAAAGTGGGTCAAAAGTCAGGCCGTAGTCTCTCCTTACCCATAGAGGGCAAAAATGTCAGGCTTTCCTAAGGTATGAAAGACTATGTTGGTTATTTGGGGGGCAAAGTCATCAGAATGACTTTATTATTATTATTACATTATTAGAAGCCTTGATATTATTCATAATAGAGCAACGGTTGGCCCAAGGGCTGCAGAACAGGCACAGAAGAAGGAAACCTGCTTCAAAACACTTAAACCGAGTTAAAAAGGCCTATGATGGCCTAAGTGCTAATGCTATGGGACAGAAAGCAGTGCCCTCCAGTGGAAAAGGCAGGAATAGCAGCCACACAAGGAAATAAACCTTACCCCAAAGAGGGCAAAACAGTCAGGCTTTCCTAACATATCACAAACTGTGTTGGTCATTTTGGGGGCAAAGTCATCAGAATGCAGCCTTACGTCGACCTAACTCTTTTCTAACCCCAAAATGGGTCAAAAGTCAGGCCGTAGTCTTTCTTTACCCAAAAGAGGGCAGAAAAGTCAGGCTTTCCCAAGATATGAAAGACTATTTTTGTTATTTTAGGGGTAAAGTCATCAGAATGCAGCCTTAGGTTCACCTTACTCGATTCTAACCCCAAAATGGGTCAAACCTAAGGCCCTATTCCTTCCTTACCCAAAAGAGGGCAAAAAAGTCCCTAAGGAGGCGGCTGGATGCCGGCAGGAGAGACTGATTGGGTCCAGCTGATTGGTGCTCCTGCCGGGAGCTGGAGGTGAACTGAAGAAAAGGGAGGGGGAGAGAGGAGAGGGTAAAAAAGAACGTGGTTTGGGTGGGGAAAGGGGAAAAAAGACACCAGGCAAGGTTTAATCGCTTTAAACAAATGTAATTAGTTTTACCCCCTTTAATTCAGTCTGTCTGTGGCTTTTACAAAGTTTTCTTTGAAAGTAAACAGGCTTAATTAAAAGCTAAAGCTTTTCGCAATTGCCGGAACCTTCCAGAACCTTCCAGAACAGATTTGCAACATTGTGACACGTGACACCCCTGAGGCAGTTAAAGAGAAAAAAAACGGAGTTTCTGTTTCTTTATTTTCTTGCATTGCACTTGATTTCTGTGTCTTTAAGGGTACAGGGAGGGTACAGGAAGGGATGGGCGGGTGTTTGTGTGCAACGTGGAAGAGCTCAGAAGGCAATACCAGCTAACTCAGGAGTCTACAGGGACCTCTAGCAACTTTAAGACCTTTGGACTTCAACTCACAGAAATCCTCAACAGCCAGGAGGGCCTGAGGAATATCCTGGAAGTTGAAGTCCACAAAGTCTTAAAAGTGCCAAGTTAAAGGACCAGAACTAGCTGGTAGTGGTGGCATATTAATAAAATGGATAAATTCATCATTAATTTATCAGTGAACAGGAAAAGTAATTCAGTAAAGGAACAAAAGAGCCTAGCCTTGAGGGGCATGCAAAGATGTGGCCTCCTGTGGTTTCTTTTGGCCATAGCCGGCCAGAAAGGGACTACAAAGACACATCATAGCACAGGGCTTGCAACGGTGCCTTCCTGGGTTATTTTGGCCATAGCGCCTGACAGGGACTACAAAGACCATCTATAGCACAGGGCATGAAAAGGGTGCCCTACTGTGATTATTTTATGTACAGCAGCCTGAAAGGGACTACAGCGACCATATATAACACAGGGCACGCAAAGACTGCGCTCCTGTGGTTGTTTTGGAATAGCAGCCACCCAAGGAAATAAACCTTACCCCAAAGAGGGCAAAAAAGTCAGGATTTCCTAACATGTGTTGGTCACTGCGTTGGTCATTTTGGGACAAAGTCATCAGAATGCGGCTAAACCTCGACCTAACTATCCTCTAACTGCAAATGGGCAAAGGTCAGGCCGCTAGTCTTCCCTTACCCAAAAGAGGGCAAAAAAGTCAGGCTTCCCAAGACATGAAAGGACTTATGTTTGCTATTCTGGGGGGGCAAAGTCACAGAATGCACCATTACGGCGCAACTAACTGTTTCTAACCGCAAAATTGGTGTCAAAAGTCAGGCCGTATAGTCTTTCCTACCATAGAGGCAAAAAGTAAGGCTTTCCTAAGTATGAAAGACTATGTTGGTTATTTGGGGGGCAAAGTCATCAGAATGACTTTATATTATTTTACATTATTAGAAAAAAGCCTTGATATAATCATAATAGAGCCAAACGGGAGCCCAAGGGCCTGCAGAACAGGCACCTCCTCCTGGAAACCTGCTTCAAAACATTAAAAACCGAGTTAACAAGGCCTATGATGGCCTAAGTGCTAATGCTATGGGACAGAAAGCAGTGCTGCCATCCCCGTTGGACAAGGCAGGAATAGCAGCCACACAAGGAAATAAACCTTACCACAAAGAGGGCAAAAAAGTCAGGCTTTCCTAACATATCACAAACTGTGTTGGTCATTTGGGGGGCAAAGTCATCAGAATGCAGCCTTACGTCGACCTAACTCTTTTCTAACCCCAAAATGGGTCAAAAGTCAGGCCGTAGTCTTTCTTTACCCAAAAGAGGGCAGAAAAGTCAGGCTTTCCCAAGATATGAAAGACTATTTTTGTTATTTTAGGCGTAAAGTCATCAGAATGCAGCCTTAGGTTCACCTTACTCTATTCTAACCCCAAAATGGGTCAAACCTAAGGCCCTATTCCTTCCTTACCCAAAAGAGGGCAAAAAAGTCCCTAAGGAGGCGGGTGGATGCCGGCAGGAGAGACTGATTGGGTCCAGCTGATTGGTGCTCCTGCCGGGAGCTGGAGGTGAACTGAAGAAAAGGGAGGGGGAGAGAGGAGAGGGTAAAAAAGAACGTGGTTTGGGTGGGGAAAGGGGAAAAAAGACACCAGGAAAGGTTTAATCGCTTTAAACAAATGTAATTAGTTTTACCCCCTTTAATTCAGTCTGTCTATGGCTTTTACAAAGTTTTCTTTGAAAGTAAACAGGCTTAATTAAAAGCTAAAGCTTGTCGCAATTGCCGGAACCTTCCAGAACAGATTTCCAACATTGTGACACTTGACACGCCTGAGGCAGTTAAAGAGAAAAAAAACAGACTTTCTGTTTCTTTATTTTCTTGCATTGCACTTGATTTCTGTGTCTTTAAGGGTACAGGGAAGGGATTGGGGGGTGTTTGTGTGCACGTGGAAGAGCTCAGAAGGGCAAACCAGCTAACTCAGGAGTCTACAGACTTAGCAACTTTAAGACCTGTGGACTTCAACACCCAGAATTCCTCAGTGCCAAGTTTGAAGACCCCTGAACTAGCTGGTAGTGGTGCATATTAATAAACATGGATAAATTCATCATACATTTATCAGTGCAAAGGAAAAGTAATTCAGTAAAGGAACAAAAGAGCATAGCCTGAGGGCATGCAAAGAGTGCCCTCCTGTGGTTATTTTGGCCATAGCAGCCAGAAAGGGACTACAAAGACCATCTATAGCACAGGGCATGTAAAGAGAGCCTACCTGTGGTTATTTTGGGCATAGCGGCCTGACAGGACTACAAAGACCATCTATAGCACAGGGCATGAAAAGGGTGCCCTACTGTGATTATTTTATGTATAGCAGCCTGAAAGGGACTACAGCGACCATATATAACACAGGGCACGCAAAGACTGCGCTCCTGTGGTTGTTTTGGAATAGCAGCAACCCAAGGAAATAAACCTTACCCCAAAGAGGGCAAAAAAGTCAGGCTTTCCTAACATGTGTTGGTCACTGCGTTGGTCATTTTGGGACAAAGTCATCAGAATGCGGCTAAACCTCGACCTAAGTCTCCTCTAACTGCAAAATGGGTCAAAAGTCAGGCCGTAGTCTCTCCTTACCCAAAAGAGGGCAAAAAAGTCAGGCTTTCCCAAGACAGGAAAGACTATGTTTGTTATTTGGGGGGGCAAAGTCATCAGAATGCAGCCTTACGTCGACCTAACTGTTTCCTAACCGCAAAGTGGGTCAAAAGTCAGGCCGTAGTCTCTCCTTACCCATAGAGGGCAAACATGTCAGGCTTTCCTAAGGTATGAAAGACTATGTTGGTTATTTGGGGGGCAAAGTCATCAGAATGACTTTATAATTATTATTACATTATTAGAAGCCTTGATATTAATCATAATAGAGCAACGGGAGGCCCAAGGGCTGCAGAAAAGGCACAGAAGAAGGAAACCTGCTTCAAAACACCTAAACCGAGTTAAAAAGGCCTATGATGGCCTAAGTGCTAATGCTATGGGACAGAAAGCAGTGCCCTCCAGTGGACAAGGCAGGAATAGCAGCCACACAAGGAAATAAACCTTACCCCAAAGAGGGCAAAAAAGTCAGGCTTTCCTAACATATCACAAACTGTGTTGGTCATTTTGGGGGCAAAGTCATCAGAATGCAGCCTTACGTCGACCTAACTCTTTTCTAACCCCAAAATGGGTCAAAAGTCAGGCCGTAGTCTTTCTTTACCAAAAGAGGGCAGAAAAGTCAGGCTTTCCCAAGATATGAAAAGACTATTTTGGTATTTTAGGGGTGAAAAGTCATCAGAAATGAGCCGTAGGTTCACCTTACTCTATCTAACCCAAAATGAGGTTCAACCTAAGGGCACTTTCTTTCCTAGACCCCAAAAGAGGGCAAAAAAGTCCCTAAGGATGGCGGCTGGATGCGGCAGGAGAATGATTGGAGTACAGCTGATTGGTGCTCCTGGGAGGGAGGGAGGTGGTGAACTGAAGCGAAAAGGGAGGGGAGAGAGGGAGAGGGTTAAAAAAGAACGTTGTTTTTGGGTCGGGGACGGCAAAGGGGAAAAAAGACACCAGGAAAGGTTTAATCGCTTTAAACAAATGTAATTAGTTTTACCCCCTTTAATTCAGTCTGTCTGTGGCTCTTACAAAGTTTTCTTTGAAAGTAAACAGGCTTAATTAAAAGCTAAAGCTTGTCGCAATTGCCGGAACCTTCCAGAACAGATTTCCAAAATTGTGACACGTGACACGCCTGAGGCAGTTAAAGAGAAAAAAAACAGACTTTCTGTTTCTTTATTTTCTTGCATTGCACTTGATTTCTGTGTCTTTAAGGGTACAGGGAAGGGATTGGAGGGTGTTTGTGTGCACGTGGAAGAGCTCAGAAGGGCAAACCAGCTAACTCAGGAGTCTACAGACTTAGCAACTTTAAGACCTGTGGACTTCAACTCCCAGAATTCCTCAACCAGCCACAAGTCTTATATTAATAAACATGGATAAATTCATCATACATTTATCAGTGCAAAGGAAAAGTAATTCAGTAAAGGAACAAAAGAGCATAGCCTGAGGGCATGCAAAGAGTGCCCTCCTGTGGTTATTTTGGCCATAGCGGCCTGACAGGGACTACAAAGACCATCTATAGCACAGGGCATGTAAAGAGAGCCTACCTGTGGTTATTTTGGGCATAGCGGCCTGACAGGACTACAAAGACCATCTATAGCACAGGGCATGAAAAGGGTGCCCTACTGTGCTTATTTTATGTATAGCAGCCTGAAAGGGACTACAGCGACCATATATAACACAGGGCACGCACAAGATTGCGCTCATGTGGTGTTTTCGGAATAGCAGGCCACACAAGGAATAAACCTTACCCCAAAACATCAAAAGAGGTGCAACCACCAAAAAAAAGTTCAGGCTTTCCTAACATGTGTTGGTCACTGCGTTGTTCATTGGGACAAAGTATCAGAAGCGGCTAAAACCTCAACCTAAACTCTCCTCTAACTGCAAAATGGGTCAAAAGTCAGGCCGTAGTCTCTCTTACCCAAAAGAGGGCAAAAAAGTCAGGCTTTCCCAAGACATGAAAGACTATGTTTGTAATTTGGGGGGGCAAAGTCATCAGAATGCAGCATTACGTCGACCTAACTGTTTCCTAACCGCAAAGTGGGTCAAACGTCAGGCCGTAGTCTCTCCTTACCCATAGAGGGCAAAAATGTCAGGCTTTCCTAAGGTATGAAAGACTATGTTGGTTATTTGGGGGGCAAAGTCATCAGAATGACTTTATTATTATTATTACATTATTAGAAGCCTTGATATTAATCATAATAGGGCAACGGGAGGCCCAAGGGCTGCAGAACAGGCACAGAAGAAGGAAACATGCTTCAAAACACTTAAACCGAGTAAAAAAGGCCTATGATGGCATCTAAGTGCTAATGCTAGGGACAGAAAGCAGTGCCCTCCAGTGGACAAGGCAGGAATAGCAGCCACACAAGGAAATAAACCTTACCCCAAAGAGGGCAAAAAAGTCAGGCTTTCCTAACATATCACAAACTGTGTTGGTCATTTTGGGGGCAAAGTCATCAGAATGCAGCCTTACGTCGACCTAACTCTTTTCTAACCCCAAAATGGGTCAAAAGTCAGGCCGTAGTCTTTCTTTACCCAAAAGAGGGCAGAAAAGTCAGGCTTTCCCAAGCTATGAAAGACTATTTTTGTTATTTTAGGGGTAAAGTCATCAGAATGCAGCCTTAGGTTCACCTTACTCTATTCTAACCCCAAAATGGGTCAAACCTAAGGCCCTATTCCTTCCTTACCCAAAAGAGGGCAAAAAAGTCCCTAAGGAGGCGGCTGGATGCCGGCAGGAGAGACTGATTGGGTCCAGCTGATTGGTGCTCCTGCCGGGAGCTGGAGGTGAACTGAAGAAAAGGGAGGGGGAGATAGGAGAGGGTAAAAAAGAACGTGGTTTGGGTGGGGAAAGGGGAAAAAAGACAACAGGAAAGCGTTTAATCGATCTACTAACAACAAATGTAAAATAGTTTTACCAACCCTCTAATCAAGTATGTTCTGGCTTTTACAACAGTATGTTTTTCTTTGAAAGTAAACAGGCTAATTAAAAGCTAAAGTTGTCGCAATTGCCGGAAACCTTCCAGACCGATTTCAAACCCATGTGACACGTACGACACGCCTGAGGCAGTAAGAGAAAAAAACAACAGACTTTCTGTTTCTGTATTTTCTTGCATTGCCACTTGATTTCTGTGTCCTTTACAGGGGTAAAGGGAAGGATTGGGGGGTGTTTGTGTGCCTTGGCATCAGTCTCAGAAAGGTCCCCACAACCAGCCCACCCAGGAGTCCCTTCACAGACTTAGCAACTTTAAGACCGTGGACTTCAACTCCCAGAATTCCTCAACCAGCCATGAGGGCTGAGGAATCCTGGGTGTTGAAGTCCACAAGTCTTAAAAGTGCCAAGTTTAAAGACCCCTGAACTAGCTGGTAGTGGTGCATATTAATAAACATGGATAAATTCATCATACATTTATCAGTGCAAAGGAAAAGTAATTCAGTAAAGGAACAAAAGAGCATAGCCTGAGGGCATGCAAAGAGTGCCCTCCTGTGGTTATTTTGGCCATAGCGGCCAGAAACGGACTACAAAGACAATCTATAGCACAGGGCTTGCCAAACGGTGCCTTCCTGTGTTATTTGGCCATAGACGGCCTGACAGGGAACTACAAAGACCATCTATAGCAAAGGGCATGTAAAGAGAGCCTACCTGTGGTTATTTTGGGCATAGCGGCCTGACAGGACTACAAAGACCATCTATAGCACAGGGCATGAAAAGGGTGCCCTGCTGTGATTATTTTATGTATAGCAGCCTGAAAGGGACTACAGCGAACATATATAACACAGGGCACGCAAAGACTGCGCTCCTGTGGTTGTTTTGGAATAGCAGCCACCCAAGGAAATAAACCTTACCCCAAAGAGGGAAAAAAGGCAGGCTTTCCTAAAATGTGTTGGTCACTGCGTTGGTCATTTTGGGGACAAAGTCATCAGAATGCGGCATTACCTCGACCTAACTCTCCTCTAACTGCAAAATGGGTCAAAAGTCAGGCCGTAGTCTCTCCTTACGCAAAAGAGGGCAAAAAAGTCAGGCTTTCCCAAGACATGAAAGACTATGTTTGTTATTTGGGGGGGCAAAGTCATCAGAATGCAGCCTTACGTCGACCTAACTGTTTCCTAACCGCAAAGTGGGTCAAAAGTCAGGCCGTAGTCTCTCCTTACCCATAGAGGGCAAAAATGTCAGGCTTTCCTAAGGTATGAAAGACTATGTTGGTTATTTGGGGGGCAAAGTCATCAGAATGACTTTATTATTATTATTACATTATTAGAAGCCTTGATATTAATCATAATAGAGCAACGGGAGGCCCAAGGGCTGCAGAACAGGCACAGAAGAAGGAAACCTGCTTCAAAACACTTAAACCGAGTTAAAAAGGCCTATGATGGCCTAAGTGCTAATGCTATGGGACAGAAAGCAGTGCCCTCCAGTGGACAAGGCAGGAATAGCAGCCACACAAGGAAATAAACCTTACCCCAAAGAGGGCAAAACAGTCAGGCTTTCCTAACATATCACAAACTGTGTTGGTCATTTTGGGGGCAAAGTCATCAGAATGCAGCCTTACGTCGACCTAACTTTTCTAACCCCAAAATGGGTCAAAAGTCAGGCCGTAGTCTTTCTTTACCCAAAAGAGGGCAGAAAAGTCAGGCTTTCCCAAAATATGAAAGACTATTTTTGTTATTTTAGGGGTAAAGTCATCAGAATGCAGCCTTAGGTTCACCTTACTCTATTCTAACCCCAAAATGGGTCAAACCTAAGGCCCTAGTCTTTCCTTACCCAAAAGAGGGCAAAAACGTCCCTAAGGAGGCGGCTGGATGCCGGCAGGAGAGACTGATTGGGTCCAGCTGATTGGTGCTCCTGCCGGGAGCTGGAGGTGAACTGAAGAAAAGGGAGGGGGAGAGAGGAGAGGGTATAAAAGAACGTGGTTTGGGTGGGGAAGGGGGAAAAAAGA
>JALGBA010002994.1:0-23044 GCA_023970755.1 Azemiops feae | reverse complement strand
CGTCCCATAGCATTAACACGGTCCTAGACCTTCTCGGCACGGCGACCTCCCGTCCGTCCAAATTGGCCATCCCCCAGTTCATTTGGAATCGACCTTCCTATTATGGCCGAATTCTTGTCCGTTGCTTTTAGTCATCCGTCGGCACCTTCCTGTCCTCTTTTCTGCTCTACGCTGCCGCAAGAAGGGAAAAAAGCCTCGGACTGCCGCAGGTGAGCCGAGCAGCCACAAAAAGAAATAAAGCTTTTAAATGGAGTTTTAAGTGTAGTATTTATTAATGAAACCTCAGTAATATTAGGTGATGTTTTTGTGTCCCCGCGTCGCAGCAAAAGGGCTTCCCTTCGCCCTATTAACATTAATAAGGCGTTACTAATAAAGATAGAGGATACTAACTTTAAAATCCCATTAACAGGCATTCTGTCGGCACAGTTTAGTCGCAAAGCATAGGATCGAGGCAATCCCAGGCGGGGAATCTGGAATGGAGGGTTTAGGGATGAAGAAACAAGGGACGGGCGGGCGAGGCCGGCGGAGCTGCTTCTAAGTGTGCATGGTGCCTCTGGCATATGTAAAGGCGAGGGGAAAGAGGAGGGAAAGTAAATCCGGCTGCCTCCAGTTCACGCTCCCCCAGCCCATATTGACTAGACTGGGAAGCTAAAAGGGGCGTTATAAACCTCCTAGGCGAGATGGGGCAGATAAATCGTCCACCATAATATAAAATTATATAGTATTATCATAAACCCTCTCAAGTAGCGCGCACACAACCACGCATATTCATTGTTATTATATAAATAATAAAGCCGGAGCTAAGGGGCCACTTGGTCCATCATCCAACAACATTGTCTCTTCAGGGGTCCTTGGTGCTCTCTGAGCTTGGTGGTTTTCTTGCAGACGTTTCGTGACCCAACTAGGTAACATCATCAGTGCTCGAAGAGAGAGGAATTTGCTCTCTCTTTATATACTTAGTGGCTTGTCCTATCAGTGTTGATGGAGGTGTTCCTGGTAGTTTCTTGATTGGGCGGTTGTTTACTTATTTATTTAGCGTATGGCATATCATACATGGACTTGCAGTATATATTAACATTTCTCCTAGATTAGAAAAACACAATAAAATATAAATGTTAAAAAGATTTTTGTTCAGATACCAATAGGCCGTCTAACCATTGAAGTGCAGCCTCCTTTATATTAGATAGATAGATAGATAGATAGATAGATAGATAGATAGATAGATTGATAGATTGATAGATTGATAGATAGATTGATTGATTGATTGATTGATTGATTAGATAGATGATAGATAGATAGATAGATAGATAGATAGATAGATAGATAGATAGATAGATAGATAGATAGATAGATAGATAGATAGATAGACAGATAGATAGATAGATAGATAGATAGATAGATCTACACGATATGTTGCAGGTGTGCGCAGGCCCCAGCTGCACACATTCGGTGGTGCGTCAATGCAATTGCAGATAGCTATGATGGGAAGCTGGTGGTTTGGCATTGCCTCCTTACTAGGACCAGGAGAGAAGGACTGACCCCAAGGTCACCACAGTTGACTTTCATGCCTAAGGTGGGACTAGAACCGACAGTCTTCCTATTTCTAGTCCAGTGCCTTAAGTATTGTCTCTCACTGTCTATGGAGATTCTCAGTCATCCGGGTCATAATTGTCCCAAAGATGCTTTTTCAGGAGGCAACTGGACTTTCTTGATTTTCTTTGAAGACGTTTCGCTTCTCATACAAGAAGGTTCTTCAGCTCTGACTGGAGCATCACTTAATGGCCTTAGCTGCTTTTGTAAAACCTAAGCAGTGTCACAACTAGTGGAGGCTAGTGAAAAGATACTATCGGAGTGTATTGTGCCATACGCTAAATAAATACGTTTGTGTTTTTATTTATTTATTGCGATCACTTGGGGGTTGCCAGCAAATTTTAGAGGACGTCACAAATTTGGAGGTGGTGTACTCGGTCAACCCTGGAGTCCAATTTAATACAGTTCCTGCTTTCCCTGGATAAACCATTTAGTTACCTGCAACACGCATGCAGGGCTGGGAACTCTGGGACGTGAAGTCCCACAAAAAAATTAGCCAAGTTGAGAAAACGCTGGATGGACTTACAGGATTAAACGTCCAGCTGGCTTGGGAATGGATGTGCATACTCTGTGACACTACACTTTGCGGGGGGCTCTATATAGGGCGCCCACAATACAAGTCCAGATTTCTGCATTGTCCTTTTTCCGGACCTATACTCCAATCCAAAGTATTCCTCCCATATATGCCTCCCGCAAACTCGGAAGTCTTGGTGCTACCGGCCGCTCTACAATTTCCACCCGAGCTCTCTGGTTACATTTCTATGGCGATTCCCAAGTTCGATGGTTTCAAGAGCGGAAAGCCCAGTCTGCCCTCCGCTCTCCTTTCCTACCTCTATGGTGCCTTTCCGCTTCTCTGCCGAAATAGGGGACGCGCCTTCTGATGGCGTCACAGCCCGGCGACGCCCCGAGAAGGCTGTCCCGCGGCGAAGGAGAAGGCAAAGGTGGAGCCGGCGGCGCTGCTGCCTGTGCATCAAGGCCAGTGAGGCGGGGGATTCAGGGCAGCTTCACCGGAATCGCCGATCTACGCCGCCTCTCATGGGCGGCGTGGGTATAGGAGTTGCGTTGCCCCCGACACGCGTTGCCGATGAACTCAATTGCGTGTTCGCACTCCCTCCTAGTAACATCAACGGAGCGGAGCCGGGCGTTAGAAAGTTATTGCTAGTTATTCTTAATATTATCTGGTGCTTTCCATTAGTCTCGACTCCTGGCCATTGCATGTACCAAACCCTGCGTTTTTTGGGAAGGTTTCCCCCCCCCCCCCAGCTGCGGTTAGAATAGAATAACCGAGTTGGAAGGGACCTTGGAGGTCTTCTAGTCCAACCCCCTGCTTAGGCAGGCAACCCTATACCATTTCAGACAAATGGTTTGCCGTTGCTTCCTGCCTAGGGCCGAGAGAGAGAGACTGGCCCAAAGCTGGTTTTGGAGTGACTGACCCAGATGACTTTTCTGCCTCTAAAAGCAAGATTAGAACTCACAGCCTCCCACTTTCTAGTCTGCTGCCTTAACCACGACTAGACCAAAGCCGCTCTAAATTTTGCATATTTTTTTAATCCAGCCTTTGTTATTTTTATAAATAACTCAAGGCGGCAAATATATCTAATGCTCCTTCCTTCTCTTATTTTCGCCATGCAGCAACAGCCCTAGGGTTAGGGTTAGACTTAGGCTGACTAGGAGAGGAATTGGCCCAAAGCTGGTTTCTCATACCTAAGGTGGTACTAAAACTCAGCCCCCACCCCCCAATTTCTAGCCTGGCACCTTCCACCCCAATTGACTAGCTGTCTATTTTTCAACCCAGTGAAATGATATTCACGACTGGGCATACTAGGAAGATTAGAAACTAAGATGCAGCAAGAAATTAGTGTGATGTAGGTAGACATAAAACATTTTAATAAATGCGTCAGTTTCAAAACTAGCAGCGAAGGTAAAATCTAATCTCACTCATTTTAATATTAACCATAGCAATAAATTTATGTATGTTTGGTGAGGTTTATCTTTAAAGTTAGCACCTATCAAAGTAACCTTAATTCATCATTACAGGCCTTTTTGAAGGCCACGCCATCTCTCGCTAAGGGACAAGCAGGTACAGCAGCCACCAAAAGAAATAAACCTTTTAAATGGCGTTTTAAGTTTATTATTCTTTGTTAATAAAACCATACTAATATTAGGTTATCTTACTCTGCCCCAGGGTCTCAGCAGCCAAGGTCCTCCGTCCGCCCTATAATATTAATAAGGCGTTAATAATAAAGAGAGAGAATAATAACCTTAAAATCCCATTCAAAAGGTTTTATTTATTTCGGCGGCCGCAATACCCGTTTTGACCACAGGAGGGCACGTTTTTCCGTCCCATAGCATTAACACCTAGACCTTCTCGGCATGGCGACCTCCCGTCCGTCCAAATTGGCCATCCCCCAGTTCATTTGGAATCGACCTTCCTATTATGGCCGACGTCTTGTCCGTTGCTTTTAGTCATCCGTCGGCACCTTCCTGTCCTCTCTTCTGCTCTACGCTGCCGCAAGAAGGGAAAAAAGCCTCGTACTGCCGCAGGTGAGCCGAGCATACCCACAAAAGAAATAAAGCTTTTAAATGGAGTTTTAAGTGTATCTTTTCTAATGAACCCTAGTAATTTAGGTGATGTTCTTTTGTGTTTCCCCGCGTTCGCATGCAAAAGGCTTCCCTTCGCCCTATTAACATTAATAAGGCGTATTACTAATAAAGAATAATAGATGCGTAACTTTAAAATAATCCATAAAATAAGTCTATGTTCTTTCCACAGTTTAACTTCGCAAAGCATAGGCATCGAGGCAATCCCACAGGCGGTGAATCTGGAATGGAGGTTTGTTTTTTTTAGGGATTGAAGAAAACAGGGACTGGCGGTGGAGGCCGGCGGGCAGCTGCTTCTAAGTGTTCATGGTGCCTCTGGGCATATGTAAAGTGCGAGGGGAAAGAGGAGGGAAGGAAATCTCGGCTGCCTCTAGCTTCACTTGCTCAGCCCATATTGACTGACTGGGAAGCTAAAAGGGGCTTTCTAAACCTCTAGGCGAGATGGGGCAGATAAATGTCATCATAATATAAATTATATAGTATTATCATACACCCTCTCACGTGCGCGCACACACACACACGCATATCATTGTTATTATATAAATAATAAAGCCGGAGCTAAGGGGCCACTTGGTCCATCATCCAACAACATTGTCTCTTCAGGGGTCCTTGGTGCTCTCTGCGCTTGGTGGTTTTCTTGCAGACGTTTCGTGACCCCACTAGGTAACATCATCAGTGCTAGAAGAGAGAGGAATTTGCTCTCTCTTTATATACTTAGTTGCTTGTCCTATCAGGGTTGATGGAGGTTTTCCTGGTAGTTTCTTGATTGGGCGGTTGTTTACTTATTTATTTAGCGTATGGCATATCATACATGGACTAGCAGTATATATTAACATTTCACCTAGATTAGAAAAACACAATAAAATATAAATGTTAAAAAGATTTTTGTTCAGATACCAATAGGCCGTCTAACCATTGAAGTGCAGCCTCCTTTATATTAGATAGATATATAGATAGATAGATAGATAGATAGATAGATAGATAGATAGATAGATAGATAGATAGATAGATAGATAGATATAGATAGATAGATGATTGATAGATAGATAGATAGATAGATAGATAGATAGATAGATAGATAGATAGATAGATAGATAGATAGATAGATAGATAGATCTACACGATATGTTGCAGGTGTGCACAGGCCCCAGCTGCACACATTCGGTGGTGCGTCAATGCAATGGCAGATAGCTATGATGGGAAGCTGGTGGTTTGGCATTGCCTCCTTACTAGGACCAAGAGAGAAGGACTGACCCCAAGGTCACCACAGTTGACTTTCATGCCTAAGGTGGGAGTAGAACCGACAGTCTTCCGATTTCTAGTCCAGTGCCTTAAGTATCCCGCATTGTCTCTCACTGTCTATGGAGATTCTCAGTCATCCGGGTCATAATTGTCCCAAAGATGCTTTTTCAGGAGGCAACTGGACTTTCTTGATTTTCTTTGAAGACGTTTCGCTTCTCATACAAGAAGGTTCTTCAGCTCTGACTGGAGCATCACTTAATGGCCTTGGCTGCTTTTGTAAAACCTAAGCAGTGTCACAACTAGTGGAGGCTAGTGAAAGATACTATCGGAGTGTATTGTGCCATACGCTAAATAAATACGTTTGTGTTTTTATTTATTTATTGCGATCACTTGGGGGTTGCCAGCAAATTTTAGGGGACCTCACAAATTTGGAGGTGGTGTACTCGGTCAACCCTGGAGTCCAATTTAATACAGTTCCTGCTTTCCCTGGATAAACCATTTAGTTACCTGCAAACTGCATGCAGGCTGGGGAATTCTGGGACTTGAAGTCCAAAAAAATTGCCAAGTTTGAGAAACGCTGGATGACTTACAGGGATTAAACTTGTCCCCTGCTGGCTGGGAATGGATGTGCAATACTCTGTGACACTCCACCTTTGCGGGGGGCTTTTATATAGGACGCCCCCAATACAATCCAGATTTCTGCATTGTCTTTTTTCCGATCTTAACTCCAATCCAAGTCTTTCTCCATATAATTCTCAGCAACTTCTCGGAAGTCTTGGTTCTACCGCCGCTCTAAGAAATACCATTTTCCACCCGAGCTCTCTGTGTACATATCTATGGCGATTCCCAAGAGCGACGGTTGGAAGAGGGGAAAGCCCAGTCTGCCCTCCGCTCTCCTTTCCTACCTCTATGGTGCCTTTCCGCTTCTCTGCCGAAATAGGGGTCGCGCCTTCTGATGGCGTCACAGCCCGGCGACGCCCCGAGAAGGCTGTCCCGCGGCCAAGGAGAAGGCAAAGGTGGAGCCGGCGGCGCTGCTGCCTTTGCATCAAGGCCAGGTGAGGCGGGGGCTTCAGGGAAGCTTCCCCGAATCTGCCGCTCGACGCCGCCTTTTCATGGGCGGCGTGGGTACTAGGAGTTGCGTTCCCACGACACGCGTTGCCCGATGAACTCAATTGCCTGTGTTCGCACTCCCTTCTAGTAACCTCACCGGAGGGAGCCGGGCGTTTAGTAAGTTATTGCTGTTATTCTTAATATTATTTGGTGCTTTCCACTTAGTCTCGACTCCTGGCCATTGCCTGACCAAATCCCTGCGGTTTTCTTGGCAAGGTTTCCCCCCCCCCCCAGCTGCGGTTAGAATAGAATAACCGAGTTGGAAGGGACCTTGGAGGTCTTCTAGTCCAACCCCCTGCTTAGGCAGGCAACCCTATACCATTTCAGACAAATGGTTTGCCGTTGCTTCCTTCCTAGGGCCGAGAGAGAGTGACTGGCCCAAAGCTGGTTTTGGAGTGACTGACCCAGATGTCTTTTTGCGTATTTTTTTAATGCAGCCTTTGTTATTTTTTTATAAATAACTCAAGGCGGCAAATATATCTAATGCTCCTTCCTTCTCTTATTTTCGCCATGCAGCGACAGCCCTAGGGTTAGGGTTAGACTTAGGCTGACTAGGAGAGGAATTGGCCCAAAGCTGGTTTCTCATACCTAAGGTGGTACTAAAACTCAGCCCCCACCCCCAATTTCTAGCCTGGCACCTTCCACCCCAATTGACTAGCTGTCTATTTTTCACCCCAGTGAAATGATATTCACGAATGGGCATACTAGGAATATTAGAAACTAAGATGCAGCAAGAAATTAGTGTGATGTAGGTAGACATAAAACATTTTAATAAATGCGTCAGTTTCAAAACTAGCAGCGAAGGTAAAATCTAATCCCACTCATTTTAATATTAAGCATAGCAATAAATTTATGTATGTTTGGTGAGGTTTATCTTTAAAGTTAGCACCTATCAAAGTAACCTTAATTCATCATTACAGGCCTTTTTGAAGGCCGCGCCATCTCTCGCTAAGGGACAAGCAGGTACAGCAGCCCCCAAAAGAAATAAACCTTTTAAATGGCGTTTTAAGTTTATTATTCTTTGTTAATAAAACCATACTAATATTAGGTTATCTTACTCTGCCCCAGGGTCTCAGCAAAAGGGCCTCCCGTCGCCCTATTAATATTAATAAGGCGTTAATAATAAAGATAGAGAATAATAACCTTAAAATCCCATTCAAAAGGTTTATTTATTTCGGCGGCCGCAATACCCGTTTTGACCACAGGAGGGCACCTTTTTCCGTCCCATAGCATTAACACGGTCCTAGACCTTCTCGGCATGGCGACCTCCCGTCCGTCCAAATTGGCCATCCCCCAGTTCATTTGGAATCGACCTTCCTATCATGGCCGACGTCTTGTCCGTTGCTTTTAGTCATCCGTCGGCACCTTGCTGTCCTCTCTTCTGCTCTACGCTGCCGCAAGAAGGGAAAAAAGCCTCGTACTGCCGCAGGTGAGCCGAGCTTTTAAATGGAGTTTTAAGTGTAGTTTATTAATGAAACCTAAGGTAATATTAGGTGATGTTTTTGTGTCAACGCGTCGCAGCAAAAGGCGCTTTCCTTTCGACTATAAACATTAATAAGGCTGTTAATAAAGATAGAGGATAATAAACTTTAAAAATCCAATTAAAAGGTCTATTTCTTTCGGCACAGTTTTAAGTCGCAAAGCATAGGCATCGAGGCAATTCCCAGGCGGTGTGAATCTGAATGGAGGGATTTAGGATGGAAGAAACAAGGGACGGGGGGATACAGAAGGGCCGGCGGGCCAGCTGCTTCTAAGTGTGAACGGTGCCTCTGGGCATATGTAAAGTGCGAGGGGAAAGTGGAGGGAAGGAAATCTTGGCTGCCTCCAGCTTCACTTGCTCAGCCCATATTGACTGACTGGGAAGCAAAAAGGGGCTTTCTAAACCTCTAGGCGAGATGGGGCAGATAAATGTAATCATAATATAAATTATATAGTATTATCATACACCCACGCACGCACACACACACGCATATCATTGTTATTATATAAATAATAAAGCCGGAGCTAAGGGGCCACTTGGTCCATCATCCAACAACATTGTCTCTTCAGGGGTCCTTGGTGCTCTCTGAGCTTGGTGGTTTTCTTGCAGACGTTTCGTGACCCAACTAGGTAACATCATCAGTGCTAGAAGAGAGAGGAATTTGCTCTCTCTTTATATACGTAGTGGCTTGTCCTATCAGTGTTGATGGAGGTGTTCCTGGTAGTTTCTTGATTGGGCGGTTGTTTACTTATTTATTTAGCGTATGGCATATCATACATGGACTTGCAGTATATATTAACATTTCACCTAGATTAGAAAAACACAATAAAATATAAATGTTAAAAAGATTTTTGTTCAGATACCAATAGGCCGTCTAACCATTGAAGTGCAGCCTCCTTTATATTAGATAGATAGATAGATAGATAGATAGATAGATAGATAGATAGATAGATAGATAGATAGATAGATAGATAGATAGATAGATAGATAGATAGATAGATAGATAGATGTACACGATATGTTGCAGGTGTGCGCAGGCCCCAGCTGCACACGTTCGGTCGTGCGTCAATGCAATTGCAGATAGCTATGATGGGAAGCTGGTGGTTTGGCATTGCCTCCTTACTAGGACCAAGAGAGAAGGACTGACCCCAAGGTCACCACAGTTGACTTTCATGCCTAAGGTGGGACTAGAACCGACAGTCTTCCGATTTCTAGTCCAGTGCCTTAAGTATCCCGCATTGTCTCTCACTGTCTATGGAGATTCTCAGTCATCCGGGTCATAATTGTCCCAAAGATGCTTTTTCAGGAGGCAACTGGACTTTCTTAATTTTCTTTGAAGACGTTTCGCTTCTCATACAAGAAGCTTCTTCAGCTCTGACTGGAGCATCCACTTAATGGCCTCGGCTGCTTTTGTAAAACCTAAGTAGTGTCACAACTAGTGGAGGCTAGTGAAAAGATACTATTGGAGTGTATTGTGTCATACGCTAAATAAATACGTTTGTGTTTTTATTTATTTATTGCGATCACTTGGGGGTCGCCAGCAAATTTTAGGGGACGTCACAAATTTGGAGGTGGTGTACTCGGTCAACCCTGGAGTCCAATTTACTACAGTTCCTGCTTTTCCTGGATAAACCATTTAGTTTATCTGCAAACTGCATGCAGGGCGGGGGAATTCTGGGACTTGAAGTCACAAAAATTGCCAGTTTTGAGAACGCGGATGACTTAACAGGGATTAACTTGTCCCCTGCTGGCTGGAATGGATGTGCAATACTCTGTTACACTCCACCTTTTTGAAGGGGCTTTTTATATTAAGGCGCACCCAATACATCTCCAGATTTCTGCATTGTCTTTTTTTCCGTCTTAACTCCAATCCAAGGTCTTCCTCCATATATGCTCCAGCAAACTCGAAGTCTTGGTCTACCGGCCTCTCGTAAAACCATTTCCACCCGAGCTCTCTGGTTCCATTTCTATGGCGATTCCCAAGATCGACGGTTTGAAGAGGGGAAAGCCCACTCTTCCCTCCGCTCTCCTTTCCTACCTCTATGGTGCCTTTCCGCTTCTCTGCCGAAATAGGGGACGCGCCTTCTGATGGCGTCACAGCCCGGCGACGCCCCGAGAAGGCTGTCCCGCGGCCAAGGAGAAGGCAAAGGTGGAGCCGGCGGCGCTGCTGCCTTTGCATCAAGGCCAGGTGAGGCGGGGGCTTCAGGGAAGCTTCCCCGAATCTGCCGCTCGACGCCGCCTTTTCACGGGCGGCGTGGGTACTAGGAGTTGCGTTCCCACGACACGCGTTGCCCGATGAACTCAATTGCCTGTGTTCGCACTCCCTTCTAGTAACATCACCGGAGGGAGCCGGGCGTTTAGCAAGTTATTGCTGTTATTCTTGATATTATTTGGTGCTTTCCACTTAGTCTCGACTCCTGGCCATTGTCTGACCAAATCCCTGCGGTTTTCTTGGCAAGGTTTTTCCCCCCAGCTGCGGTTAGGATAGAATAACCGAGTTGGAAGGGACCTTGGAGGTCTTCTAGTCCAACCCCCTGCTTAGGCAGGCAACCCTATACCATTTCAGACAAATGGTTTGCCGTTGCTTCCTTCCTAGGGCCGAGAGAGAGTGACTGGCCCAAAGCTGGTTTTGGAGTGACTGACCCAGATGTCTTTTTGCGTATTTTTTTAATGCAGCCTTTGTTATTTTTTTATAAATAACTCAAGGCGGCAAATATATCTAATGCTCCTTCCTTCTCTTATTTTCGCCATGCAGCGACAGCCCTAGGGTTAGGGTTAGACTTAGGCTGACTAGGAGAGGAATTGGCCCAAAGCTGGTTTCTCATACCTAAGGTGGTACTAAAACTCAGTCCCCACCCCCAATTTCTAGCCTGGCACCTTCCACCCCAATTGACTAGCTGTCTATTTTTCACCCCAGTGAAATGATATTCACGAATGGTCTACTAGGAATATTAGAAACTTAAGATTACAGCAAAGAATTAGTGTGTGTAGGTAGACATAAACATTTTCTATAAATGCGTCATTTCAAACTACAAGCGAAGGTAAAATCTAATCCCACTCATTTAATATTAAGCTAGCAATAAATTTATGGATGTTGGTGAGATTTATCTAAGTAGCACCTATCGAGTAACCTAGTATCAGCATTAAAAGGCCTTTTTGAGCCGCGCCATCTTCGCTAAGGACAAGCGGTACAGCACCCCAAAAGAAATAAACCTTTTAAATGGCGTTTTAAGTTTATTATTCTTTGTTAATAAAACCATACTAATATTAGGTTATCTTACTCTGCCCCAGGGTCTCAGCAAAAGGGCCTCCCGTCGCCCTATTAATATTAATAAGGCGTTAATAATAAAGATGGAGAAGAATAACCTTAAAATCCCATTCAAAAGGTTTATTTATTTCGGCGGCCGCAATACCCGTTTTGACCACAGGAGGGCAGGTTTTTCCGTCCCATAGCATTAACACCTAGACCTTCTCGGCATGGCGACCTCCCGTCCGTCCAAATTGGCCATCCCCCAGTTCATTTGGAATCGACCTTCCTATTATGGCCGAATTCTTGTCCGTTGCTTTTAGTCATCCGTCGGCACCTTCCTGTCCTCTTTTCTGCTCTACTCTGCCGCCAGAAGGGAAAAAAGCCTCGTACTGCCGCAGGTGAGCCGAGCGCCACCAAAGAAATAAAGCTTTTACATTGATTTTTAGGTAGTATTTATTAATGAAACTCAGTAATATTAGGTGATGTTTTTGTGTCCCCGCGTCGCGCAACAAAAGGGCTTCCCTTCGCCTATAACATTAATAGCGTTACTAATAAAGATATGAGGATAATAACCTTTAAAATCCCTTAAACATTGTGTCTTTCTTTCGGCAACAGTTTTACTCGCAAAGCATAGTCAGCGAGCAATCCAGGCGGGTGAATCGGAATGAGGGTTAGAGGATGAATAAACAAGGGACGGGCACGGGCCTCGGGCGATATGTAAATTAGCGAGGGAAGTGGAGGGATGAAGATCTTGGCTGCCTCCAGCTTACTTGCTCACCCATATTGACTGACTGGAAGCAAAAGGGGCTTTCTAGAACCTCTAGGGCGAATGGCCATAAATGTAATACATATAAAGAATTATATAGTAGTATCATACACCCTCTCACGTGCGCGCACACACACACACGCATATCATTGTTATTATATAAATAATAAAGCCGGAGCTAAGGAGCCACTTGGTCCATCATCCAACAACATTGTCTCTTCAGGGGTCCTTGGTGCTCTCTGAGCTTGGTGGTTTTCTTGCAGACGTTTCGTGACCCAACTAGGTAACATCATCAGTGCTAGAAGAGAGAGGAATTTGCTCTCTCTTTATATACTTAGTGGCTTGTCCTATCAGGGTTGATGGAGGTGTTCCTGGTAGTTTCTTGATTGGGCGGTTGTTTACTTATTTATTTAGCTTATGGCATATCATACATGGACTTGCAGTATATATTAACATTTCACCTAGAGTAGAAAAACACAATAAAATATAAATGTTAAAAAGATTTTTGTTCAGATACCAATAGGCCGTCTAACCATTGAAGTGCAGCCTCCTTTATATTAGATAGATAGATAGATAGATAGATAGATAGATAGATAGATAGATAGATAGATAGATAGATAGATAGATAGATAGATAGATAGATAGATAGATAGATAGATAGATATACACGATATGTTGAAGGTGTGCGCAGGCCCCAGCTGCACACGTTCGGTCGTGCGTCAATGCAATTGCAGATAGCTATGATGGGAAGCTGGTGGTTTGGCATTGCCTCCTTACTAGGACCAAGAGAGAAGGACTGACCCCAAGATCACCACAGTTGACTTTCATGCCTAAGGTGGGACTAGAACCGACAGTCTTCCGATTTCTAGTCCAGTGCCTTAAGTATTGTCTCTCACTGTCTATGGAGATTCTCAGTCATCCGGGTCATAATTGTCCCAAAGATGCTTTTTCAGGAGGCAACTGGACTTCCTTGATTTTCTTTGAAGACGTTTCGCTTCTCATACAAGAAGGTTCTTCAGCTCTGACTGGAGCATCACTTAATGGCCTTGGCTGCTTTTGTAAAACCTAAGCAGTGTCACAACTATTGGAGGCTAGTGAAAAGATACTATCGGAGTGTATTGTACCATACGCTAAATAAATACGTTTGTGTTTTTATTTATTTATTGCGATCGCTTGGGGGTTGCCAGCAAATTTTAGGGGACGTCACAAATTTGGAGGTGGTGTACTCGGTCAACCCTGGAGTCCAATTTAATACAGTTCCTGCTTTCCCTGGATAAACCATTTAGTTACCTGCAAACTGCATGCAGGCTGGGGAATTCTGGGACTTGAAGTCCACAAAAATTGCCAAGTTTGAGAAACGCTGGATGACTTACAGGGATTAAACTTGTCACCTGCTGGCTGGGAATGGATGTACTCGTGACACTCCACTTTGCGGTGGGCTTTATCTAGGGGCGCCCCAATACATCAGATTTCTGATTGTCTGTTTTCCGTCCTTAACTCCAATCCAAAGTCTTTCCTACATATAGCTCCAGCAAACTCGGACGTATTGGTTTCTAACCGGCCGCTCCTAACATTTCCATCCGAGCTCTTGGTACATCTTATGGCGATTCCAGTTTCGACGGTTTCAAAGAGGGGAAAGCCAGTCTTTCCTCCGCTCTCCTTCCTACCTCTATGGTGCCTTTCGGCTTCCCTGCCGAAAATAGGGGACGCGCTTCTGATGGTGTGTCAAGCCCGGCGACGCCCGAGGCGAAGCTTGTCCGGGGCGAAGGAGAAGGCAAAGGTGGAGACGGCGGCGCTGTTGCCTTTGCAGCAAGGCCAGGGGAGGCGGGGGCTTCAGGGAAGCTTCCCCGAATCTGCCGCTCGACGCCGCCTTTTCATGGGCGGCGTGGGTACTAGGAGTTGCGTTCCCACGACACGCGTTGCCCGATGAACTCAATTGCCTGTGTTCGCACTCCCTTCTAGTAACATCACCGGAGGGAGCCGGGCGTTTAGTAAGTTATTGCTGTTATTGTTAATATTATTTGGTGCTTTCCACTTAGTCTCGACTCCTGGCCACTGCCTGACCAAATCCCTGCGGTTTTCTTGGCAAGGTCTCCCCCCCCCCCCAGCTGCGGTTAGAATAGAGACCGAGTTGAGGGACCTGGAGGTCGTTGTCAACCCCCTGCTTAAGGCAGGAAACCCCTTCCATTTCAGACAAATGGTTTGCCGTTTCTTCCTTCGAGGGCGAGATGAGAGTGACTGGACAAAGTGGTTTTGGAAGTGACTGACCCAGATGAACTTTCTGCTCTAAAAAGCAAGATTAGAACTCACAGCCTCCCACTTTTGTCTCTGCCTTACCACGACTAGCCAAAAAGCCGCCCTCTAATTTTGCGTATTTTTTTAATGCAGCCTTTGTTATTTTTTTATAAATAACTCAAGGCGGCAAATATATCTAATGCTCCTTCCTTCTCTTATTTTCGCCTTGCAGCAACAGCCCTAGGGTTAGGGTTAGACTTAGGCTGACTAGGAGAGTAATTGGCCCAAAGCTGGTTTCTCATACCTAAGGTGGTACTAAACCTCAGCCCCCACCCCCAATTTCTAGCCTGGCACCTTCCACCCCAATTGACTAGCTGTCTATTTTTCAACCCAGTGAAATGATATTCACGACTGGGCATACTAGGAAGATTAGAAACTAAGATGCAGCAAGAAATTAGTGTGATGTAGGTAGACATAAAACATTTTAATAAATGCGTCAGTTTCAAAACTAGCAGCGAAGGTAAAATCTAATCTCACTCATTTTAATATTAAGCATAGCAATAAATTTTGTGTATGTTTGGTGAGGTTTATCTTTAAAGTTAGCACCTATCAAAGTAACCTTAATTCATCATTACAGGCCTTTTTGAAGGCCGCGCAATCTCTCGCTAAGGGACAAGCAGGTACAGCAGCCACCAAAAGAAATAAACCTTTTAAATGGCGTTTTAAGTTTATTATTCTTTATTAATAAAACCTTACTAATATTAGGTTATCTTACTCTGCCCCAGGGTCGCAGCAAAAGGGCCTCCCGTCGCCCTATTAATATTAATAAGGCGTTAATAATAAAGATAGAGAATAATAACCTTAAAATCCCATTCAAAAGGTTTATTTATTTCGGCGGCCGCCAATACCCGTTTTGAACCCAGGAGGGCACGTTTTCCGTCCCATAGCATTAACACCTAGACTCTCGGTATGGCGACCCCTCCGTCGTCCAAAAATGGCCATCACCAGTCATTGGAACGACTTCCTATTATGGCCGAACGTTCTTGCGTGCTTGTATCCGTCGGCAACTTCCTGTCCTCTTTTCTGCTCTACGTTGCCGCAAGAAGGGAAAAAAGCCTCGTACTACCGCAGGTGAGCCGAGCAGCCACCAAAAGAAATAAAGCTTTTAAATGGAGTTTTAAGTGTAGTATTTATTAATGAAACCTCAGTAATATTAGGTGATGTTTTTGTGTCCCCGCGTCGCAGCAAAAGGGCTTCCCTTCGCCCTATTAACATTAATAAGGCGTTACTAATAAAGATAGAGGATAATAACTTTAAAATCCCATTAAAAAGGTCTGTTTCTTTCGGCACAGTTTTACGTCGCAAAGCATAGGCATCGAGGCAATCCCAGGCGGGTGAATCTGGAATGGAGGGTTTAGGGATGGAAGAAACAAGGGACGGGCGGGGAGGCCGGCAGGCAGCTGCTTCTAAGTGTGCATGGTGCCTCTGGGCATATGTAAAGTGCGAGGGGGAAGAGGAGGGGAGGAAACTCGGCTGCCTCCAGCTTCACTTGCTCAGCCCATATTGACTGAATGGGAAGCTAAAGGGGCCATTCAAACCTAGGCGAGATGGGCAGATAAATGTCATATAATATAAATATATAGTATTATCATACACCTCTCACGGCGAGCACACACACACACGCATATCATTGTTATTATATAAATAATAAAGCCGGAGCTAAGGAGCACTTGGCCCATCATCCAACGACATTGTCTCTTCAGTGGTCCTGGTGCTCTCTGAGCTGGTGGTGTTCTTGCAGACGTTTCGTGGACCCAAATAGGTAAACATCATCAGTGCTAGAAGAGAGAGAATTTGTCTCTTCTTTAATATATTAGTGCTGCCTATCCAGGTTGATGGAGGGTGTCCTGGCGTTCTTGATTGGGCGGTTGTTTACTTATTTATTTAGCGTATGGCATATCATACATGGACTAGCAGTATATATTAACATTTCACCTAGATTAGAAAAACACAATAAAATATAAATGTTAAAAAGATTTTTGTTCAGATACCAATAGGCCGTCTAACCATTGAAGTGCAGCCTCCTTTATATTAGATAGATAGATAGATAGATAGATAGATAGATAGATAGATAGATAGATAGATAGATATATAGATAGATAGATAGATAGATAGATAGATAGATAGATAGATAGATCTACACGATATGTTGCAGGTGTGCACAGGCCCCAGCTGCACACATTCGGTGGTGCGTCAATGCAATTGCAGATAGCTATGATGGGAAGCTGGTGGTTTGGCATTGCCTCCTTACTAGGACCAAGAGAGAAGGACTGACCCCAAGGTCACCACAGTTGACTTTCATGCCTAAGGTGGGAGTAGAACCGACAGTCTTCCGATTTCTAGTCCAGTGCCTTAAGTATCCCGCATTGTCTCTCACTGTCTATGGAGATTCTCAGTCATCCGTGTCATAATTGTCCCAAAGATGCTGTTTCAGGAGGCAACTGGACTTTCTTGATTTTCTTTGAAGACGTTTCGCTTCTCATACAAGAAGGTTCTTCAGCTCTGACTGGAGCATCACTTAATGGCCTTGGCTGCTTTTGTAAAACCTAAGCAGTGTCACAACTAGTGGAGGCTAGTGAAAAGATACTATCGGAGTGTATTGTGCCATACGCTAAATAAATACGTTTGTGTTTTTATTTATTTATTGCGATCACTTAGGGGTTGCCAGCAAATTTTAGGGGACCTCACAAATTTGGAGGTGGTGTACTCGGTCAACCCTGGAGTCCAATTTAATACAGTTCCTGCTTTCCCTGGATAAACCATTTAGTTACCTGCAAACTGCATGCAGGCTGGGGAATTCTGGGACTTGAAGTCCAAAAAAATTGCCAAGTTTGAGAAACGCTGGATGACTTACAGGGATTAAACTTGTCCCCTGCTGGCTGGGAATGGATGTGCAATACTCTGTGACACTCCACCTTTGCGGGGGGCTTTTATATAGGACGCCCCCAATACAATCCAGATTTC
This sequence comes from Azemiops feae, assembly GCA_023970755.1. Taxonomy (NCBI): domain Eukaryota; kingdom Metazoa; phylum Chordata; class Lepidosauria; order Squamata; family Viperidae; genus Azemiops; species Azemiops feae. Next base: position 5,746 of record JALGBA010002994.1, on the reverse strand, counting down.
TGCATTGTCTTTTTTCCCTCCTTAACTCCAATCCAAAGTCTTCCTCCATATATGCTCCAGCAAACTCGGAAGTCTTGGTTCTACCGGCCGCTCTACCATTTCCATCCGAGCTCTCTGGTTACATTTCTATGGCGATTCCCAAGTTCGACGGTTTCAAGAGGGGAAAGCCCAGTCTTTCCTCCGCTCTCCTTTCCTACCTCTATGGTGCCTTTCGGCTTCTCTGCCGAAATAGGGGACGCGCCTTCTGATGGTGTCACAGCCCGGCGACGCCCCGAGAAGGCTGTCCCGGGGCGAAGGAGAAGGGAAAGGTGGAGTCGGCGGCGCTGCTGCCTTTGCAGCAAGGCCAGGTGAGGCGGGGGCTTCAGGGAAGCTTCCCCGAATCTGCCGCTCGATGCCGCCTTTTCATGGGCGGCGTGGGTACTAGGAGTTGCGTTCCCACGACACGCGTTGCCCGATGAACTCAATTGCCTGTGTTCGCACTCCCTTCTAGTAACATCACCGGAGGGAGCCGGGCGTTTAGTAAGTTATTGCTGTTATTCTTAATATTATTTGGTGCTTTCCACTTAGTCTCGACTCCTGGCCATTGCCTGACCAAATCCCTGCGGTTTTCTTGGCAAGGTTTCCCCCCCCCCAGCTGCGGTTAGAATAGAATAACCGAGTTGGAAGGGACCTTGGAGGTCTTCTAGTACAACCCCCTGCTTAGGCAGGCAACCCTATACCATTTCAGACAAATGGTTTGCCGTTGCTTCCTTCCTAGGGCCGAGAGAGAGTGACTGGCCCAAAGCTGGTTTTGGAGTGACTGACCCAGATGACTTTTCTGCCTCTAAAAGCAAGATTAGAACTCACAGCCTCCCATTTTCTAGTCTGCTGCCTTAACCACGACTAGACCAAAGCCGCTCTAAATTTTGCATATTTTTTTAATCCAGCCTTTGTTATTTTTATAAATAACTCAAGGCGGCAAATATATCTAATGCTCCTTCCTTCTCTTATTTTCGCCATGCAGCAACAGCCCTAGGGTTAGGGTTAGACTTAGGCTGACTAGGAGAGGAATTGGCCCAAAGCTGGTTTCTCATACCTAAGGTGGTACTAAAACTCAGCCCCCACCCCCAATTTCTAGCCCGGCACCTTCCACCCCAATTGACTAGCTGTCTATTTTTCACCCCAGTGAAATGATATTCACGAATGGGCATACTAGGAAGATTAGAAACTAAGATGCAGCAAGGGGATGTAGTAGACATTAAAAACATCTTTAATAAATGCGTCAAGTTTCAAAACTAGAGCGATGTAAAATTAATCTCACTCATTTAATATAACCATAGCAATAAATTATGTATGTTTGGTGAGGTTTATCTTTAAAGTTATCACCTATCAAAGTAACCTTAATTCATCATTACAGGCCTTTTTGAAGGCCGCGCCATCTCTCGCTAAGGGACAAGCAGGTACAGCAGCCCCCAAAAGAAATAAACCTTTTAAATGGCGTTTTAAGTTTATTATTCTTTGTTAATAAAACCATACTAATATTAGGTTATCTTACTCTGCCCCAGGGTCTCAGCAAAAGGGCCTCCCGTCGCCCTATTAATATTAATAAGGCGTTAATAATAAAGATAGAGAATAATAACCTTAAAATCCCATTCAAAAGGTTTATTTATTTCGTCGGCCGCAATACCCGTTTTGACCACAGGAGGGCACGTTTTTCCGTCCCATAGCATTAACACGGTCCTAGACCTTCTCGGCATGGCGACCTCCCGTCCGTCCAAATTGGCGATCCCCCAGTTCATTTGGAATCGACCTTCCTATCATGGCCGACGTCTTGTCCGTTGCTTTTAGTCATCCGTCGGCACCTTCCTGTCCTCTCTTCTGCTCTACGCTGCCGCAAGAAGGGAAAAAAGCCTCGTACTGCCGCAGGTGAGCCGAGCAGCCACAAAAAGAAATAAAGCCTTTAAATGGAGTTTTAAGTGTAGTATTTATTAATGAAACCTCAGTAATATTAGGTGATGTTTTTGTGTCCCCGCGTCGCAGCAAAAGGGCTTCCCTTCGCCCTATTAACATTAATAAGGCGTTACTAATAAAGATGAATAATAACTTTAAATCCATTAAAAAGGTCTATTTCTTTCGGGCACCGTTTTACGTCGCAACGCATAGGCATCGAGGCATCCAGGCGGGTGAATCTGGAATGTGAGGGTTAGGGATGGAAGAAAACACGGGACGGGCGGGGAGGCCGGCGGGCAGCTGCTCTAAGTGTGCATCATGGTGCCTTGCGGCATATGTAATACTGCGAGGAAAGAGGAGGGAAGAAATCTAGGGCGCTCCAGCTTCACTTGCTCAGCCAATATTGACTGAATGGGAAGCCTAAAGGGCTTTCTAAACCTTCTAGGGCGAGATGGGCCGATAAATGTCATCATAATATAAATTATATCGTATTATCATACCCCCCTCTCACGTGCGCGCACACACACACACGCATATCATTGTTATTATATAAATAATAAAGCCGGAGCTAAGGAGCCACTTGGTCCATCATCCAACAACATTGTCTCTTCAGGGGTCCTTGGTGCTCTCTGAGCTTGGTGGTTTTCTTGCAGACGTTTCGTGACCCAACTAGGTAACATCATCAGTGCTAGAAGAGAGAGGAAGTTGCTCTCTCTTTATATACTTAGTGGCTTGTCCTATCAGGGTTGATGGAGGTGTTCCTGGTAGTTTCTTGATTGGGCGGTTGTTTACTTATTTATTTAGCGTATGGCATATCATACATGGACTTGCAGTATATATTAACATTTCACCTAGATTAGAAAAACACAATAAAATATAAATGTTAAAAAGATTTTTGTTCAGATACCAATAGGCCGTCTAACCATTGAAGTGCAGCCTCCTTTATATTAGATAGATAGATAGATAGATAGATAGATAGATAGATAGATAGATTGATAGATTGATAGATTGATAGATTGATAGATAGATAGGGTAGATAGATGTACACGATATGTTGCAGGTGTGCGCAGGCCCCAGCTGCACGCATTCGGTCGTGCATCAATGCAATTGCAGATAGCTATGATGGGAAGCTGGTGGTTTGGCATTGCCTCCTTACTAGAACCAAGAGAGAAGGACTGACCCCAAGGTCACCACAGTTGACTTTCATGCCTAAGGTGGGACTAGAACCGACAGTCTTCCGATTTCTAGTCCAGTGCCTTAAGTATCCCGCATTGTCTCTCACTGTCTATGGAGATTCTCAGTCGTCCGGGTCATAATTGTCCCAAAGATGCTTTTTCAGGAGGCAACTGGACTTTCTTGATTTTCTTTGAAGACGTTTCGCTTCTCATACAAGAAGGTTCTTCAGCTCTGACTGGATCATCACTTAATGGCCTTGGCTGCTTTTGTAAAACCTAAGCAGTGTCACAACTAGTGGAGGCTAGTGAAAAGATACTGTCGGAGTGTATTGTGCCATACGCTAAATAAATACGTTTGTGTTTTTATTTATTTATTGCGATCACTTGGGGGTTGCCAGCAAATTTTAGGGGACGTCACAAATTTGGAGGTGGTGTACTCGGTCAACCCTGAGATCAATTTAATACAGTCCTGCTTTCCTAGGATAACCATTTAGTTACATGCCAAAACTGCATGCAGGCTGGGGAATTCTGGGACTTGAAGTCCACAAAAATTGCCAAGTTTGAGAAACGCTGGATGACTTACAGGGATTAAACTTGTCCCCTGCTGGCTGGGAATGGATGTGCAATACTCTGTGACACTCCACCTTTGCGGGGGGCTTTTATATAGGGCGCCCCCAATACAATCCAGATGTCTGCATTGTCTTTTTTCCGTCCTTAACTCCAATCCAAAGTCTTCCTCCATATATGCTCCAGCAAACTCGGAAGTCTTGGTTCTACCGGCCGCTCTACCATTTCCACCCGAGCTCTCTGGTTACATTTCTATGGCGATTCCCAAGATCGACGGTTTGAAGAGGGGAAAGCCCACTCTTCCCTCCGCTCTCCTTTCCTACCTCTATGGTGCCTTTCGGCTTCTCTGCCGAAATAGGGGACGCGCCTTCTGATTGCGTCACAGCCCGGCGACGCCCCGAGAAGGCTGTCCGGGGCGGCGAAGGAGAAGGCCCAAAGGTGGAGCCGGCGGCGCTGCTGCCTCTGCAGCAAGGCCAGGTGAGGCGGGGGCTTCAGGGAAGCTTCCCCGAATCTGCCGCTCGACGCCGCCTTTTCATGGGCGGCGTGGGTACTAGGAATTGCGTTCCCACGACACGCGTTGCCCGATGAACTCAATTGCCTGTGTTCGCACTCCCTTCTAGTAACATCACCGGAGGGAGCCGGGCGTTTAGTAAGTTATTGCTGTTATTGTTAATATTATTTGGTGCTTTCCACTTAGTCTCGACTCCTGGCCATTGCCTGACCAAATCCCTGCGGTTTTCTTGGCAAGGTTTCCCCCCCCCCCAGCTGCGGTTAGAATAAATAACGAGTTGGAAGGGACCTGGAGGTCTTCTAGTCCAACCCCCTGCTAGGCAGGCAACCCGATGACCATTTCAGGACAAATGGTTGACGCTTGCTTCCTTCCTAGGGCCGAGAGAGAGTGACTGGCCCCAAGTGGTTTTGGAGTGACTGACCCAGATGGACTTATTGCCTCTAAAAGCCAGAGTTAGAACTCACAGCCTCCCAAATTTCTAGTCTGCTGCCTTAAACCACGACTAGACAAAGCCGCTCTAAAATTTGCATATTTTTTTAATCAGCCTTTGTCGTTATTTTTATAAATACTCAAGGCGGCAAATATATCTAATGCTCCTTCCTTCTCTTATTTTCGCCATGCAGCAACAGCCCTAGGGTTAGGGTTAGATTTAGGCTGACTAGGAGAGGAATTGGCCCAAAGCTGGTTTCTCATACCTAAGGTGGTACTAAAACTCAGCCCCCACCCCCCAATTTCTAGCCTGGCACCTTCCACCCCAATTGACTAGCTATCTATTTTTCAACCCAGTGAAATGATATTCACGACTGGGCATACTAGGAAGATTAGAAACTAAGATGCAGCAAGAAATTAGTGTGATGTAGGTAGACATAAAACATTTTAATAAATGCGTCAGTTTCAAAACTAGCAGCGAAGGTAAAATCTAATCTCATTTTAATATTAACCATAGCAATAAATTTATGTATGTTTGGTGAGGTTTATCTTTAAAGTTAGCACCTATCAAAGTAACATTAATTCATCATTACAGGCCTTTTTGAAGGCCGCGCCATCTCTCGCTAAGGGACAAGCAGGTACAGCAGCCCCCAAAAGAAATAAACCTTTTAAATGGCGTTTTAAGTTTATTATTCTTTGTTAATAAAACCATACTAATATTAGGTTATCTTACTCTGCCCCAGGGTCTCAGCAAAAGGGCCTCCCGTCGCCCTATTAATATTAATAAGGCGTTAATAATAAAGATAGAGAATAATAACCTTAAAAACCCATTCAAAAGGTTTATTTATTTCGGCGGCCGCAATACCCGTTTTGACCACAGGAGGGCACGTTTTTCCGTCCCATAGCATTAACACCTAGACCTTCTCGGCATGGCGGCCTCCCGTCCGTCCAAATTGGCCATCCCCCAGTTCATTTGGAATCGACCTTCCTATTATGGCCGACGTCTTGTCCGTTGCTTTTAGTCATCCGTCGGCACCTTCCTGTCCTCTCTTCTGCTCTACGCTGCCGCAAGAAGGGAAAAAAGCCTCGTACTGCCGCCGGTGAGCCGAGCAGCCGCAAAAAGAAATAAAGCTTT